>CM055728.1:13902591-14025704 GCA_029465975.1 Dallia pectoralis | reverse complement strand
AGCTTACCAAAGCATATTCACCTTTAGGTGCATGGTGGATTTCGCTCTCTTATGGCGCTTTTCCACTACAAAGAACCAGCTCGACTCGACTTGGCCCGACTCGGCTCCGCTCGCTTTCGCTCCGTTCTCCATTGCAGATAGTACCTGCGCAGTAGTATCCGGTCGTCATAGCGACGCGGCAGGAAACTGCTGGGACGTAATCTTCTACGCAACTCGGCGTCACACAGGCTGCGTCCGAAATCGCGTACTATGTTGAGTATGTACTACATTTAAATAAGAACATACTTTGCGACCGTTAAAAAAGTACGTTCTATATAGTATGAATCCGGGTAGTATGAATGGAGTCCGGACGTACTACATGCGCCGTCTTAGAATGTTCTACTTGTATAATCTACCGGGCAAGAGAAGCGTGTTTCAATCAGGTCCGCGTCCTCCTACCAGGTCCGCGTCCTCCTACCAATCGAGTGTATGCTGTGTATGCTGTGTTTGATCCGCGGGATGTGGCTGTTTCTCACGGCGTATTCTTTCGGTTTGCCATAGTATTCGTAATGGATAACATGTACAGCTCTCACGCAATCTCTGGCCAAACTATTTAAAACGGTGGGATTACTCAGGATACTACATCTGGCGCGTGCAATGATGATGCAGTGAATAGTGACGATTCTCTGACCAATCAGCAATCTGCCTTGTTTTCACGTCACATTTTAGTATCGCCTCAGCTCGCTCAGAACCTCGCCTGAGGTGGTGCGAAAAAAAGTACCTGGAAGCAGGTACAGGTACAACTTTTACCCATTGGAAAACCAAAAAAGTCGAGTCGAGCTGAAGCGAGCTGGTTCTGTGTAGTGGAAAAGCGCCATTAGGCTGGCTATCTATCTGCCTCTCTACTGTCTAACCCAGATGCGCTCTCAGATACCGAAATTGGTCACGGATTATTTTTTTCGTTGATCGGTACTCTGAGCACGACACATGCAGCTCGGCAGATCCTGCAGATTAAAGTGACAGCGAACCAGCAAGATTCTCTAGCGTGTGAATTATTATTCTGTACACGCCAGTGTGGCGTCTTGTCTCCATAATTTACCCACCAAAGCCAAAATGTGCCCGCATGTGGCGAGTGCTAATTTTGGACCTTGTGGGTACGGTATGCGATTGAGCAGTGATGTTAACAGGGACATTGGTAGTGTTGTAGTGTGGGATTGGAGCTCATATGGCCGTAAGATGTCGGGGTTAGAACACAACCTGTGAGGTGGTCTGTCTTTCACTCTTGTTTATTTGGTCTCTCCCTGTACTGTTTACTCTAAACAAAGAATTAGAATGATTCCCCAATTGGATAAGCTTTTCACTGAGGGTTTGGACATGTTCACTTCTATAGAGATTTCGGGAGAGAAAGTAGAGGAAGATTACCTGGTTTGGTAAAATAGTTCAGGAAAACTTGCCCTTTTGTTCCGGACTGTTTACGTCTGTTCACGTCTGTTTACGTCATGTTCTTTTTAAATTCAGTCTTGTAAACGATGGAGCCAGCGGTCTACACATGTTTCCTTTAAGTACATTTGGATCAACAATCTCCTCAAACAGATCAAACTTGAGAAAGATTTGTTTGGTTCATGCACCTAAATACATGACCTGAGGACATCACAGCTTGACAGTACCTATTCATTATCTAATCTAACAGTCTACTGCATTAGATTATTTATGTGTCCATGGAAAGTCAATACAACATGTTTAAACAGGAGTGTGTCCCTTCAGGCGTGTGTTATTGAACCCTGTATTCATGCCTCCAGGTCAGGAGACAGCACATGGACCGCTGTAGCAGTTTCCTGGTAGATGAGCTGGGCGTGGTGGACCGGGCCCAGGCCGGCGACCGAATCTTCTTTGTGTCTGCCAAGGAGGTCCTACAGGCCCGTGTTCAGAAGGCCCAAGGGATGCCAGAAGCAGGTACAACTTCACACATGTCGATGAACTTTTGTACAAACACCAGCCACTCTTCTTGCATAACCCGGAGAGACTTTTAGGCAAAGCACCAAATGCCAGACCAATGCATCCTGACCTTTCCTGATGATTTGAACTTAGTTTTTTCTTGTTCAGGTGGGGCTCTGGCCGAGGGATTCCAGGCCAGGATGTTTGAGTTTCAGAACTTTGAAAGGCGCTTTGAGGTAAGACTCGCTGTCAGAATGACTGATGGATACAGATGGATACATACATACTGTGTGATGTGTCCACTACTAATGTCTGCTCTATAGTACCGTCGTCTTGTCCCAATTCAACACACTTTTCACATTATCCTTGGTTAATGAGCATAACATACTGTGCCAACTAACTAGGTTAATGAGCATGACATACTGTGCCAACTAACTAGGTTAATGAGCATGCCATACTGTGGCAACTAACTAGGTTAATGAGCATGACAAACTGTGCCAACTAACTAGGTTAATGAGCATGACATACTGTGCCAACTAACTAGGTTAATGAGCATGACATACTGTGCCAACTAACTAGGTTAATGAGCATGACATACTGTGCCAACTAACTAGGTTAATGAGCATGACATACTGTGCCAACTAACTAGGTTAATGAGCATGACATACTGTGCCAACTAACTAGGTTAATGAGCATGACATACTGTGCCAACTAACTAGGTTAATGAGCATGACATAATGACTCTAATGACTCCCTCCAATGACTCCCTCCAATGACTCCCTCCAATGACTCCCTCCAATGACTCCCTGTCCTTGTAGGAGTGCATCTCTCAGTCTGCAGTCAAGACCAAGTTTGAGCAGCACACAGTGAGGGCCAAGCAGATCTCTGAGACCCTACGGCTCATCATGGATTCTGTGCACGTGGCGGCTCAGGAACAGAGGTGAGGTTCACGCCACCAACCCAGACTGCCCTTGGCTTCTCTGGTCTCTCTCAGTTGACCTGATTGAAGTGATCCAGTAAGACTGCTGTGTGAGGCATCAAAGGTGTTATGTCAAGAGATGGCTTGGGTATGATGTCTGTCTGTGTTTCAGGATCCACTGTCTAGAAACCAAGGATGAGCGTCAGGACCGAGTGGAGTTCATAGACAAACAGTTGGACCTGCTGACGCTGGACTGCAAGAGCAAGATCAAGAGGATCACAGAGGAAGTAGAAAGACAGGTACGTCACATTTTAGGGTGGCCTGATAATGAGGAAATCGATGTAAAGCCCAGTCCAACACCAAAGCTTTGCTGATCATTGCATTGTGTGTCTGTCTAGGTGTCCAACGCCATGGCAGAGGAGATCAGGCGTCTGTCTGTGCTGGTGGAGGACTTTTGCATGGACTTCCATCCGTCTCAGACAGTGCTTAAAGTGTACAAGAATGTGAGTGTTTCCATCTTCTAACCAGTAACAATAGCAGAGTAGTCAACTGATCATGGAGGGCCGAACCACTTCAGGTTATCATGTGTTCCCTATCAGGGTTCTACTCCAGACCCGAGACACCAGTAGAGGGAAAGTATTTAGCAGGAAAAAACAACAACCAAAAGATTTTCAGCCATCCGGAACTGGAGTTGTATTACTTTCAGCTACAGGCTATATAGTTGTTCTTGCATCTATGAAGTCCATGAAAGGTCACTCTCACCTGGATATAACCTGGAGGTGACAGTGGCAGAACCTCACACACCTGGATATAACCTGGAGGTGACAGTGGCAGAACCTCACACACCTGGATATAACCTGGAGGTGACAGTGGCAGAACCTCACACACCTGGATATAACCTGGAGGTGACAGTGGCAGAACCTCACTCACCTGGATATAACCTGGAGGTGACAGTGGCAGAACCTCACACACCTGGATATAACCTAGAGGTGACAGTGGCAGAACCTCACTCGCCTGGATGTAACCTGGAGGTGACAGTGGCAGAACCTCACACACCTGGATATAACCTGGAGGTGACAGTGGCAGAACCTCACACACCTGGAGGTGACAGTGGCAGAACCTCACACACCTGGATATAACCTGGAGGTGACAGTGGCAGAACCTCACTCACCTGGATATAACCTGGAGGTGACAGTACGACACTGTCAACCACATTATGCCCAGGCTACACAATAATGAATGTAAATGATGCCTTTTCATGTTAATGTAATGCCAACAGTACAACTGTGACACTGTTCAAAGGGCAAAATGAGCTAAACCCACAATTATTGTTGATGAGGATAAAATGGCGTTCACTCTGGGGCGGCCACGGACAAGAGTTTCAATTAGTAACTAGATAGCGTACAATTTCTGCAGAAATTGTGATGATGTGTGCTTGCGGCCACCCGTAGTCGACTGTGTACTGATATCAACTGCCAAACTGAGGTGAAACTGCTGCTGCTGCGCCATAGTATGCAATGTGTTAAACCTATCAGTCATTAGCCATGAATACACACTGCTGCTACATGCACCATAGTATACAATGTGTTAAACCTATCAGTCATTACTCATGAATACACACTGCTGCTACATGCACCATAGTATACAATGTGTTAAACCACCATAGTATGCAATGTGTTAAACCTATCAGTCATTACTCATGAATACACACTGCTGCTGCATGCACCATAGTATACAATGTGTTAAACCTATCAGTCATTACTCATGAATACACACTACTGCTGCATGCACCATAGTATACAATGTGTTGAACCTATCAGTCATTACTCATGAATACACACTACTGCAACATGCACCATAGTATGCAATGGGTTAAACCTATCAGTCAATACTCATGAATACGCAATGCTGCTGCATGCAAGATAGTATCCAATGTGTTAAACCTATCAGTCATTGCTCATGACTACACACTACAGCTGCAAGCACCATAGTATACAATGTGTTAAACCTATCAGTCATTACTCATACATACACACTGCTGCAAGCACCATAGTATACAATGTGTTAAACCTATCAGTCATTACACATGAATACACACTGCTGCTGCAAGCACCATAGTATACAATGTGTTAAACCTATCAGTCATTACTCATTACTACAGTAGTAGCTAACGCTAGCTAGCGCGCTAACGTTAGCTAGCGCGCTAACGCTAGCTAGCGCGCTAACGCTAGCTAACATGCTAACGTGTAAACAGAGACCCAGAGAAATAACTTACCTATACATTCATTGCTAAATAACTTACCTATACATTCATTGCTGCAGGCTGTCTGAATGTATGCATACACTTAAAGTAGTAGCTAACGCTAGCTAGCGCGCTAACGCTAGCTAACATGCTAACGTTAGCTAGCGCGCTAACGCTAGCTAACATGCTAACATGTAAACAGAGACCCAGAGAAAGAACTTACCCATTCATTCATTCGTTCATTGGTGCAGGCAGAGTCTTTGTCTGTAACCAGGCAACTATGCCTTTGTCAGGAGGAACACCTGTCCTCATCGATATCAGAGCGCGCTGCCTCCTCCCCCCGCCCCTTCCAGAATGTTCCTAGTTATTAGTGTGTGTCAAAATGAATAGGAATCAGGCATGGTCGTATACTTTTAGCTCTACTAACCAGAGTTTTAATCACACAGTTTAAACAATTACACCATGAGAATCATAAGACCCAGGCGGACATTTTGATGTATAACATGTATCTGTAACCCCGGAAATGCAGGCGCTATCACAATTTACAAACGAACAAAGAAACACCAAAAATCGCTTTCAAATTAGAGTGGAGAAAATCACCGTTTCTATGGATGTCTATGGGGAGGCGCAAGTTGGAAACAAAAGGACATAACGAAATAAATATATATGTTACAGCTTATATTTGAACATTTTGAGTGACAGCACAAATAGATGAACGTTTTGATATGCCATTTGTGTGTAAAGGGTTGAAACTCAGGCAGCAGTAGCAGTTTACAAATGTTCTCTACATTTTCTGCTGAATGGGCTCTCACACTCTAGTTTTGAAGATTCCGTCAATGTATTTCAATGGGGATTAATTAGCGACATTATCGTTAATATTTCGTAAACTACATAACGAAACCTTCTACAAAACAATGCCAACTAAATAGAGTTCGGGACGCACATTTTGACACCTTTTTTGTCCATCTAGTGCAAAAACTGTGGGAGGAGTAGGGGTGGACAAAATTGATATAATAATAACTAGATAGCGTACAATTTCTGCTGAAATTGTGATGATGTGTGCTTGCGGCCACCCGCAGTCGACTGTGTACTGATATCAACTGCCAAACTGAGGTGACACTGCTGCTGCATGCACCATAGTATACAATGTGTTAAACCTATCAGTCATTACTCATGAATACACACTGCTGCTGCAAGGACCATAGTATACAATGTGTTAAACCTATCAGTCATTACTCATGAATACACACTGCTGCTATATGCACCATAGTATACAATGTGTTAAACCTATCAGTCATTACTCATAAATACACACTGCTGCTGCAAGCACCATAGTATACAATGTGTTAAACCACCATAGTATACAAATGTGTTAAACATATCAGTCATTACTCATGAATACACACTGCTGCTACATGCACCATAGTATACAATGTGTTAAACCTATCAGTCATTACTCATGAATACACACTGCTGCTACATGTACCATAGTATACAATGTGTTAAACCTATCAGTCATTACTCATGAATACACACTACTGCTGCATGCACCATAGTAGCATATGAAACAGCATTAGAAACTGCTAACGCTAGCTAGCGCGCTAACGCTAGCTAACATGCTAACGTGTAAACAGAGACCCAGAGAAAGAAGTTACCCATCCATTCATTGCTGCAGGCTGTCTGAATGTATGCATAAACTTACAGTAGTAGCTAACGCTAGCTAGCGCGCTAACGCTAGCTAACATGCTAACGATAGCTAGCGCGCTAACGCTAGCTAACATGCTAACGTGTAAACAGAGACCCAGAGAAAGAAGTTACCCATCCATTCATTGCTGCAGGCTGTCTGAATGTATGCATAAACTTACAGTAGTAGCTAACGCTAGCTAGCGCGCTAACGCTAGCTAACATGCTAACGATAGCTAGCGCGCTAACGCTAGCTAACATGCTAACGTGTAAACAGAGACCCAGAGAAAGAACTTACCCATTCATTCGTTAATACATTCTTTCTTTGCTGCAGGATATGTCTGTGGCTGTTGATTGCAGTGTCTGTGGCTGTTGCCTGCCAGCCATGCCTTTGTCAGGAGGACCAGCTGTTCTCATCGATATCAGAGCGCGCTGCCTCCTCCCCCCCACCCCTTCCAGAATGTTCCTACTATTTAGCCAATCAACAACCAGAAAATGCTGCTTCACTGTCTATCAATTCAAAAGATTCAGACATGGTCGTATACTTTTAGCTCTACTAACCAGAGTTTTACTCACACAGTTTAAACAATTACATCATGAGAATCCTAAGAACCAGGCGGACATTTTGATGTATAACATGTATCTGTAACCCCAGAAATGTAGGCGCTATCACAATTTACAAACGAACAAAAAAACACCAAAAATCGCTTTCAAATTAGAGTGGAGAAAATCACAGTTTCTATGGATGTCTATGGGGAGGCGCAAGTTGGAAACAAAAGGACATAACGAAATAAATATATATGTTACAGCTTATATTTGAACATTTTGAGTGACAGCACAAATAGATGAACGTTTTGATATGCCATTTGTGTGTAAAGGGTTGAAACTCAGGCAGCAGTAGCAGTTTACAAATGTTCTCTATATTTTCTGCTGAATGGGCTCTCACACTCTAGTTTTGAAGATTCCGTCAATGTATTTCAATGGGGATTAATTAGCGACATTATCGTTAATATTTCGTAAACTACATAACGAAACCTTCTACAAAACAATGCCAACTAAATAGAGTTCGGGACGCACATTTTGACACCTTTTTTGTCCATCTAGTGCAAAAACTGTGGGAGGAGTAGGGGTGGACAAAAGTGATATAATAATAATAATAATAATAATAATAATAATAATAATATATATGTGAGATTACAATATGTGTCCTTGACCATAGTCAAGCACACATAATAATATATATGTGAGATTACAATATGTGTCCTTGACCATAGTCAAGCACACATAATTATAACTCTCATTAGCAAGTTCTCTGTCTTATCGAAGCATTAGGAAAATAATTGCACAACTAGATCTGGGTTAGGTTTGGCTTATTCATAGAGAGCTCAAACGATACAGAACTTACAGTGAGATTATAACCATTTGAAAAGGCTGCCCCCCTAGTACCCACAATGCACTTCCAGTACTTCAGAATAAAAGTTATTCTGTATACAGTACATCTCAAGCAGTTAGGGCTTTAATTAAGAACATTGTAATGGTCTTTAATTATAGCAATCCTACTCTTCCCTAAAAATTGGTAATCCAGTTCTGAGGCTAGCACATCATGACAGCCGAGCTTTGGTTTTTAAAATACAGACTAGGAGCGGTGTGCCAGCGTATAGAATCTAAGGTGGCGGAAAACAACAGTAGCAAGTCAAAGAAGGAAATCAAATATTGGTTATTTATTTTGAAAGAGCCACGTATTCATTACTGAGATTCGCTAAAATGTAAGAAGTAAAGCTTGTTACATATTAAATCCCCTGGCTGAAGATGTCCCATTAAAATCACTGGCCCACAGGCTGACTCACCAAACCACTTTAGCCATTTTGCAGTTTCTCAGAACGCATGTCATCAGGGCAGATGTGGCCGTCTGTTATGTCTAGAAGACCGATTTATATCAGATTCTGATCCACACCAATAGCAGTTTGAGCTGAGTTACACTTGTTGGCCGGGAGACGCCACACAAACTCTTCAACAGCTGGTTGATATCAAGAGAATAGTGATGCTGAACTTTTCTACATTGGCTAGCAGATGGTCTGTCTAAATCCAGAGTTTCAATAGATCCTAATCTGTAATGCTTAAATTAAGTTATTTTAAATATTTCCATAGTTATCTCAACAGGATACATTTTTCAGTAAATGAATGGACGTCTTACCAGTTGTGAATGTTTGCATTGGCAGGCTGTTTGGACTAACCCTGTGTGTGTGTTTGATTCTAGGACCTGTGTTTGGACTAACCACCCTATGTGTGTGTTTGATTCTAGGACCTGTGTTTGGACTAACCACCCTATGTGTGTGTTTGATCCCAGGACCTGTGTTTGGACTAACCACCCTATGTGTGTGTTTGATACCTGTGTTTGGACTAACCACCCTATGTGTGTGTTTGATCCCAGGACCTGTGTTTGGACTAACCACCCTATGTGTGTGTTTGATTCCAGGACCTGTGTTTGGACTAACCACCCTATGTGTGTGTGTTTGATACCTGTGTTTGGACTAACCACCCTATGTGTGTGTTTGATTCCAGGACCTGTGTTTGGACTAACCACCCTATGTGTGTGTTTGATTCTAGGACCTGTGTTTGGACTAACCACCCTATGTGTGTGTTTGATTGCAGGAGCTTCACCGGCACATAGAGGAGGGCTTGGGTAGGAACATGTCTGAGAGGTGTTCCACAGGCATCACCACCGCCCTGCAGACCACCCAGACTGAGATGATTGGTCAGTCAGCTTCAACACTAACAATATCCCATGGTGCATTCTGTTCTGAAGGAAACCTTTCGGTCCTCTAGCCATGCTGTCTGAATTATCCCCAGTAATGGTTTTGTTGTCCCTCAGATGGTCTTAAACCCCTTTTACCGGGGCCAGTCCGGGAGCAGGTGGATAAGCTTGTGCCTCGGCAGCAGATCTTCAGCCTCAGCTACGACTTGGCCTGTGACAAGCTCTGCAGTGACTTTCAGGAGGACATCGGCTTTCACTTTTCCCTGGGCTGGACCATGCTGGTTAACCGCTTCCTGGGGCCCAAGAACACACGTCGGGCCCTCATGGGCTACAACGACCAGGTGTGTGTGTGTGTGTGTGTCCCTCATGGGCCACTGCGACCAGGTGTGTGCGTGCGTGTTTGGATTTGTCCCTCATGGGCCACTGCGACCAGGTGTGCGCGTGTGTGTGTGTGTGTGCGCGTGTGTGTGTTTGGGTTTGTCCCTCATGGGCCACTGCGACCAGGTGTGTGCGTGCGCGTGTGTGTGTGTGTGCGCGTGTGTGTGTTTGGGTTTGTCCCTCATGGGCCACTGCGACCAGGTGTGCGCGTGTGTGTGCGCGTGTGTGTGTTTGGGTTTGTCCCTCATGGGCTACTGCGACCAGGTGTGTGTTTGGGTGTGTACCTAGTGATTTTTGCAATTCATTAGCCTGCTGTAGCTTTTTTAGTGTTTGAAGAGCATATGGAGCTTGTAAACAGTTCCAGTTTAATGCTCTGTTTGTTACTATGGAACAGTGGTAAAGTTTAAAAAGCCAGTTGGATCCATTCCCATTCTTGTAACTATTCTAGGAAAAGCTGACTGCTTGTAAACATGAAATAAATGGAACATTCTGCAAAAAATGCTGTTAATGGGGTCTTTTTCCTAGAGATTGAGAGATTAGTGATTGTAGATGTTTTCCCCCAGTAATTAGCATTTGATTTTGAATGATCTTTTCCAGTCAATTTCCACTTGCCTGTAGAAGCAGCATGATGACTTTGTCTGTGAAACCGGGTTAAATCCGAAAGCAGAAAAACTGGATGTGATCTTCATTGTGTTGTTAGTCATGCTCACCCCTCATGGCAGATGGGCCTTGCTTCTGGGCTTTAACCCTGATATGTCCTGTAGGTTCCCGGTTCCACGGCCCTCACCCCGGTCATTAACCCTGATATGTTCTGTGGGTTCCCCATTCCATGGCCCTCACCCCGGTCATTAACTCTGATATGTTCTGTAGGTTCCCCATTCCATGGCCCTCACCTCGGTCATTAACTCTGATATGTACTGTAGGTTCCCCGGCCCCCACCCCGGTCATTAACTCTGATATGTTCTGTAGGTTCCCCATTCCATGGCCCTCACCTCGGTCATTAACCCTGATATGTACTGTAGGTTCCCCGGCCCTCACCCCGGTCATTAACTCTGATATGTTCTGTAGGTTCCCCATTCCATGGCCCTCACCTCGTCATTAACCCTGATATGTTCTGTAGGTTCCCCGGCCCTCACCCCGGTCATTAACTCTGATATGTTCTGTAGGTTCCCCATTCCATGGCCCTGACCTCGGTCATTAACCCTGATATGTACTGTAGGTTCCCCGGCCCTCACCCCGGTCATTAACCCTGATATGTCCTGTAGGTTCCCCGGCCCATGGCCCTCACCCCGGTCAGCACCAGCATGCCTCCGTTCCCCCAGAACTCCATGACCCAGGAGGAGCTGATGGTATCCATGGTGACCGGCTTGGCCTCGCTCACCTCGCGCACCTCCATGGGCATCATAGTGGTTGGCGGCGTGGTAAGACTGTTCACTCTGGCACTGCTTAATAACTAAGACTGTTCACTCTGGCACTGCTTAATAACTAAGGCGGTTCCCCAGATGGGGACATTCTATTATATACGACCAAGTGGCAACCTTCCGGTCTCTCTCCTGAAACCAATAAGGAAGTGAGTTAAACTGCAATTCATTGACTAGCCGCTTGAGGGTGGCTGCAGAAGTGAGTCAAATCTGTATCTCCCCCATGTTAAAATGATCAACTTTACAGCAGAAAAAACATGTTTACATCCTGGTTCTCTATTTGGATTTGGTCTATACAGCTAATTTTGCCCTTCATAACGACTGTGAGGGGGGTGAATTTTTTTATAACTCATCCGTTTAGTTGATTAATATTTAAAGTTCTGCATAGTTAAGGGTGTGTCCAGCGGATTCCCGCATTACCGGATGCCTGCATTTTCATAAATAGCGTAACATTTAATAACACTTATTATATTTGGAAGTATTTTTTGACATGTCCTCAAAGATATGTGTCAGAAATTAGCCTATAATTACTCAGTAAACAGCATCCAGGCTCCTCAGCTCCATCCACGTACCGCCTCTTTGACCATTTTCGTTTATCCGGGAGTGACGCGCTGCCAAGATGGCGACGGTCGGCTACGCCCACTTTAGGCTTCAAAAACGGTCTTCAGAAACCTACGGGTGACGTCACAGATACTACGTCCATATCTTTATACAGTCTATGTATACGCTGCCATATGTGTTCAAATACCTGGGCCAGTGTTTATGACATTTAAGATCAATTATGTGTGTGTGGGGTGTGTGTGTGTGTGTGTCAGATCTGGAAGGCTGTGGGCTGGCGTCTGATTGCCCTCTCAGTGGGGCTGTATGGCCTGCTGTATGTGTATGAACGCCTCACGTGGACCACTAAGGCCAAGGAGAGGGCCTTCAAGCGCCAGTTTGTGGACTACGCCAGTGAGAAGCTGCAGCTCATCGTCAGCTACACTGGCTCCAACTGCAGTCACCAGGTCCAGCAGTGAGTACCGTCCTGACACCTCACTCTCTCTGTGTATCCATTTGCTTGTTTCAGACTCTCTTCTCTCCCAACCACCACAACCATGTCTTTTCACGCCATGATCATTCCCTCCACTCAGATAGGTTGTGTTTGGCACTCCTCTGTACCGCCAGCCTCCATCTGTATGTTGTTTTATCAGTGGGCAGCTTGTGTTGAATTCCCTGGCTTTGTGAAATCACTCTGGTTAGCCAATCTGTCACAATTGATGATTTCCATGTGAGAGCATCACTGAGGCCCTCTTGTGGTGAGAGGAGGGACTGGCAGTGTGCCGCTGTAGGTCATTGTGGAAAAAAGCTCTCTTTATACAAAGGACCCAAGTAATAAATGTGTAGACATGTCTGACTGCGAGTAGGGCTGCTTATTTAGGCTCAGGTTAGCCTTTTACATCCCAAGGCATGAAACCACCTGGCTTGGCTGACGTGATCAGCACTACTCTGAGCTGCTTAATATGCACTCATGTGGGCACGTCTAGATGTCCTGAAAATAGACAGACATAGTGCTAGGAATCTGGTATAGTGTGAAACTGGATGGAGGAAGCTTCTGTCTTTCACATGTTGTGGCGCTGTCTGTCTGTTTGTTCTGGCGCTGCTGTCTGTCTGTTTGTTCTGGCGCTGCTGTCTGTCGGTTTGTTCTGGCGCTGCTGTCTATCTGTTTGTTCTGGCGCTGCTGTCGGTTTGTTCTGGCTCTGCTGTTTGTCTGTTTGGTCTGGCGCTGCTGTCTGTCTCTTTGTTCTGGCGCTGCTGTCTGTATGTTTTTTCTGGCGCTGCTGTCTGATTTGGTGCTGTCTGTTTGTTGGATTTGGTCTGTCTGTCTGATTTGGCGCTGTCTGTCTGTCTGATTTGGTGCTGTCTGTTTGTCGGATTTGGTCTGTCTGATTTGGCGCTGTCTGTCTGATTTGGCGCTGTCTGTCTGATTTGGCGCAGTCTGTCTGATTTGGCGCTGTCTGTGTGTCTGCAGGGAGCTGGCTGGCACCTTTGCTCAGCTGTGTCAGCAGGTGGATGTGACCAGGCAGAACCTGGAGGGTGACATCACTGACATGAACAATAAAATTGAGCTGTTGGATGCGCTGCAGAGCAAGGCCAAACTGCTCCGGTAAGTTATGTTAGACAGAACCAAGTCCAAACTGCTCCGGTAAGTTGTGTGTTAAACAGAACCAAGGTCAAACTACTCCGGTAAGTTGTGTTAGACAGAACCAAGGCCAAACTGCTCTGGTAAGTTGTGTGTTAAACAGAACCAAGGCCAAACTGCTCCGGTAAGTCACGCGTTGGACAGAACCATACATACACACTTATTCATGAAGCACTTAGAGTTTGTAGGCCTCTGGTCTAAAGATGAGCACTACAGACACAGTGTCACTCTAGTCTTGATAGCTTGATGTTCCTGAGTAGAGTGTTGTCTTGTTCCCTGGCAGGAATAAAGCTGGCTGGCTGGACAGTGAGCTGAACATGTTCACCCAGCAATACCTGCAGCAGGGCCGGTAGAAGGAAGCACCGATTGAAGATGAACCCTTAAATGATTTTTGGAGAACAGTGATCGTGAAAAGACCAAGACTTGTAAGGTGTTAACCAGGGAGATTCCTCATTACTTAGACTACAGGGTCACTTGGGTTTTCATGGTAGCCAAAATCTGACATTAACTGAAATTCAAAGGATCTGTTTGCATTTAAGATTTTTCATGTTAAAATGAATATTTCAATTTACTTTCCAATGTGGCGTGACATGAACATGAATTGAGGTCCTCTGTTAGACAGGCGCACCCACTCCAATCATTCAGTCGTTCCTTTGGGACATTTTAGAAAATGTGTGCTAGTATTCATTTAAAGCATCAATATTTTATCAGCACTTTCTATAGAATAATTAATTTGATGCTAAGTAGCGCCCTATAGTATGTCGTTAAAATGGGCGTTAAAATTGCTTTCCACTCGTAATTTGTCGTAAGTGCATCTGAATGGCCACATTCTGTGCTTTTGCTCTCAGCAGGACCGCTGCATTTGGGATGGTGGGAATGAAGTACAGTCACGTGGACTTTTCACTTTCAGGTTCTGAGATGTGTCGCTGACTGCAGACGTACTTACTGCAATCTATTGTTATTTTTCCAATATTTATTTGAATTGAGATGTCATGCCTTTGAACCTGAGAAATGTTTAAGTGCCACGTCGTAATGATGGCCATCTGGAAGTCCAAATGTCCATGTAAATTCTTGGGGACTCGCGGGTACGCAGGAGGCGCTTCGCTATTTATTCCTTTGTGTTTTTATGGTAACTTGAAGACTAGACTGTCCATATACTCTATGTAATGACACTGGCTATATGACACTGGCTATATATGATTATTGTAGTAGAGCTTAAGCCCGTGTGTGTTCTGAATGACCTCTCATGCCTTTGGGTCATGCCGGGTATCTGTCATGCTCACTGTCTTTAAATAGTCCCCCTGCTCAGTTGTCTCTGTGTTTGCCTGAGTTGATCATGCGCTGTCCAAGCATTTGCCCGGAGCACCTGTTCAACCATGGCTGACTCCAATGCAGTCTGACTGTTCACTGGAAGACACTCAGTGGGTGGATGGTATGTGTAGACCAAAACCCTAGGCGCTTATGTCTCTCTCATGAACTACGGAGGTTCCTTATAGCGGGATGCCTCCTTAATTGTGATGATCTATCTGCTGCGCCCTTAACCCTTGCCCCCTAAACCCTTGCCCCCGAGCTGTTATGGATGAAGGTACATGGACTGATTATGGTGGCGTATTACCTTTTCAAATGTTCTCATGTCATTAGCACTACCTTTCGAAGGCCTATTAATGACTAGTGACTATGTGTCCAACATGTATGTATAGTGTGTCATTAAATCCACTTGTCCATCAGGTTTATGTGTTTGGATTGAATGCTATAGTTCTTCAAAGCTTCTTGGAAAGTGGGGAGTTTTTCAGAGTGAGAATGTGCACTTTATACTTTGCTGCTCTTATTTGTATTTGACAATTCAGCTTCTCCACCCCGTTTCTAAGCCAGAATGCAAATACAATGTTAGATAGAAGTTTGATGTGGGATTGTGATGTGTAGACCTGCACGTGGTGACTGTTGGTCTTGTTGACCATTAATGCAAAAATATTAAGTTAACAATGTATTTAAGAACGCATTAAAGTGTTAATGAAGAAAAATGAAGTCTGTATGAAGGTGTTACAATTTTATTTTGTGTTTGAGTTTAGTAATGTGCCTTATGGTGAAATCAGTGACTTGATTAACATCAGGAAAGGATAATTGAATACACAGGATAATGAAATTTATGCTCCAATTTGCCCTTTTGCTTTGTTTTTTTTTTTTGCTTTATATCAAAGTAATGAGTCCCCTTGACACCTGTCAAGTGCTGGATTTGGAAAAATAACATTTAATTAAATCAAAGTAGGATTTAAATTGCTGTTCAACATAATGGTGAACTGTTTTACTTAGCAAAATGGTAGTATAACAAATTAAATATTTTGTGCTCTTTATGCTGGGATATAGGTATCAAAACCATTTATTTAGTTAAAGATGTTTTAGCAGCAATCTCAGCTTCCAGACACTTGGTTATGCCTCTACCAGACAGATGTGCCTCTACCAGACAGAGCCTCTCCAGGTGTGTCATACTGCATTCTTCTGGTTTCCCTATAAATTGTACTTCTTGGGATGGTATTAACTTGGTGATGTGCGATACCGTGTTTCTGACAGACTTTGTACTTGGAAATCATGTTTAACAGTTCTATTTTGGTTGTTACAGACATGAGTCCTGGGGCCATGTCATATCATCATATAATGACTGCCATGAAGGACTAAGTTATGGAGCGTGGCAGAGATGGTTGACCTTCGAGCAGCTTCTCCCATCTGAGTGGTCATTCGTTTCTTGTCCACCTTTTTGAACGAGGCCTTCGTTGCTCACTACTTTATTTCGCTGGGTGGCCAGCTCTAGGAAGTCTTTGTGATTGCAAACCACAACGAACCCAATGTAAAGAAAATGAAGCCCTCTGAATACTTTGCAAGTGTAGTGTTGATTGTTGCACGGTCTTACCATATCCTGTTATATCTGTGTGTAGAATTTTTTTTCTTCAGTTTATTCGATATTTTGGTGTTGAATATCCAGCGTGTGTACTTTGCTTTTACAGTATCAAGCCCAGTTGGTAATGTTCTCCATGGCTGAGGCTCCTGTTCATGGTGGCTGGGTCACCAATAACAGAGCATTTCTCATGGTGTCATAACTCTAATTATTGACTTGCCCATTACCTGAAATGCTCCCATTTATAACCATGATGTTCAACTGTTCAAACAGTAATTAAGTCGGTAATGAACAGAGGACCACTGTGCCTCCTTTACAATCCCCTGACTCATTTGCATGTTAATTATCATTAGCGGTGGGGGAAACGAGCCTAACCGGCAAATTGGCAGTTTCATCATTCCACCTACATTTCTGTCAGGTTATAAGTGCTGGCTGTTTGCCTAGGGAATTATGTCAGATTAGGGCTATGTTACCTTGGTTGCCATTGTTTTAAAAGGCTTTTAGGTCATCATTATTAAATGTAATAAATTAATTATCTAGAAACAATATCTCCCAAATGTGCTTTGTCTAACTCTCTGTATTTGTGTAGGCTTTGAAGTTATCTACGATTGTACAACTCGATCAGGTCTTGATAATTTTTTGTTTTTTTGCTCTGTTTAGATGAGTGGTCACAATCTACCCAGATGGGGGCGACACAATCTAGCTTTTGGACAAGTCGTCTTTGAGAGAAATTAACTCGTATTTTATGTTTAATGAAATTGTTTTATTTGTTATAATACACCTAAACATTCAATTTGTAGAATTAAAACCACATATTCAAAGTATTGTAATTTACAAACTTAGTCAAACCAAATAAACGACTAATTATCCTAACGTATAAGAATATCTGTTTTGATAATATATTAATTAAGGGATTCTTCACCAATGATGATCAGTATTGGCTCACTTAATATGCGAAGTGACCCACAAAGCCGTGCATATGTCTCCGGTTTTTCATGGTACAGTACGACTATTTATTATTTTAGCCAAACCATATAAAATGCATTTTGCAGACTACTAGGTGTTCGAGATAATAGTAGATAATACATTGACAGTTGTTCATCATTTAAATACAACAAGTAGCATTGAAGTTGCAACATGTTGTGAAAATCGGCTCAGAGAAGCTTTCCATCAAATTAGCCTGTTAAAATATTCTTTTGATATATACTGGTGTAGAACAGTTTATTTATTCATCTCGTGAAATGTACTATTTGCATATAGTCGCAGACTTTCCGGCTTCCATTTGGGTGCAATTAAGGGGAGTCACAGGATTTGAACTGCTCATCAAACTACATTTTTCATCAATGAACTAGTCTGAAAATAACTTGGAGGGGAAACGTCAGCAAATATCACTTTATTTTGGTGTCGTCAAAAGAAAGTAAAATCAATATTTCTAATTTAATATCAAGAAGTATTAATTCAATCGGGAATGGAGATCTGAGAGAGTCATTCCCAAACACACCCCATAACATTATTAGATGTTAGTCGAGTTAGAGACGAAACTAAACCAAAAATAAAACTGACGGCTGTGGTAACGTTGATTGGTCAGCTAGTAGATGTGTTTTGATTGGTAATATTCCTTGATAATGTATAAACACATTTATTATTTATTGTTTAATGTGTGAGAGCCATATTAGAAAAGCAAAAAATGTGGTTGGCATGAAGATGCTTAAATGGTTGTTGTCGTCCATCAACGCATGTTTAATTTTTTAGGGAAATTACTGTTTTCTCATCCATTTTTTAAGACAATTATAAAATTTCATACGAAGATAATATCTCAATTTATTTTTTCTGGGATTTTCTATGATGTTATGCATGTAGGTCTGTGTTTATATTATGCCCTTTGCCTCTCCGGCAAAGGAAATAACAACAGCTTAGCTGTGGACACCAGCAGGTGTGAGGTTTCCCGGTGCTAAACTTAATATGCAATAATGTGGAACAAATGTCACCTTTGGAAATACTCCATTGCTGAGCTGAGATGTTTTTGGCACTGTGTGGCTCTGTTTCTCTCCTCAGAGCTGGCTCTATCCGTGAGCGTGTTCGGGGTTAGCAGGGCAGTGTGTCACACAGTCTGGTAGGAGGGTGAGCCTGTGTTACACTAGCGACCATCACACCAGAGAGGCGGCCGTCACACCGGGTAGGCGACCGTCACACCGGGTAGGCGACCGTCACACCGGGTAGGCGACCGTCACACCAGAGAGGGGACCGTCACACCGGGTAGGGGACCGTCACACCGGGTAGGCGACCGTCACACCGGGTAGGGGACCTTCACACCGGGTAGGGGACCTTCACACCGGGTAGGGGACAGTCGCACCGGGTAGGGGACAGTCCCACCGGGTAGGGGACAGTCACACCGGGTAGGGGACCGTCACACCGGGTAGGGGACCGTCACACCGGTTAGGGGACCGTCACACCGGGTAGGGGACAGTCCCACCGGGTAGGGGACAGTCACCGGGTAGGGGACCGTCACACCGGGTAGGGGACCGTCACACCGGTTAGGGGACCGTCACACCGGGTAGGGGACCGTCACACCGGGTAGGGGACAGTCACACCGGGTAGGGGACAGTCACACCGGGTAGGGGACAGTCACACCGGGTAGGGGACAGTCACACCGGGTAGGGGACCGTCACACCGGGTAGGGGACCGTCACACCGGGTAGGGGACCGTCACACCGGGTAGGGGACCGTCCCACCGGGTAGGGGACCGTCCCACCGGGTAGGGGACCGTCACACCGGGTAGGGGACCGTCCCACCGGGTAGGGGACAGTCCCACCGGGTAGGGGACAGTCCCACCGGGTAGGGGACCGTCACACCGGGTAGGGGACCGTCACACCGGGTAGGGGACAGTCACACCGGGTAGGGGACAGTCACACCGGGTAGGGGACAGTCACACCGGGTAGGGGACAGTCACACCGGGTAGGGGACAGTCACACCGGGTAGGGGACCGTCACACCGGGTAGGGGACCGTCACACCGGGTAGGGGACCGTCACACCGGGTAGGGGACCGTCACACCGGGTAGGGGACCGTCACACCGGGTAGGGGACCGTCACACCGGGTAGGGGACCGTCACACCGGGTAGGGGACAGTCCCACCGGGTAGGGGACAGTCACACCGGGTAGGGGACCGTCACACCGGGTAGGGGACCGTCACACCGGGTAGGGGACAGTCCCACCGGGTAGGGGACAGTCCCACCGGGTAGGGGACAGTCCCACCGGGTAGGGGACCGTCACACCGGGTAGGGGACCGTCACACCAGAGAGGGCAGTCAGGGCACTGTCACACAGGGTAGGGACTTTTGTAATGTGTGCATCAAAAACTCTGAAATATATATATATATATGCATCTCAATGACTTTATACCCAACAAACTACGTTGTCTGTCCTCCTGCCCTGGGTGAACTAGTCATCACTCATATCAAAACTCGGATACGAATTTCATTCATTTTTTCCTCTTAAATAATGGAACCATCGCTCATGTTTTCAAAGAAAATTACATTTACTATATTTTTTGCTTGTCTTTAAAGTTTGTGTTGTATTCTGAGCAAAGTCGCTTTAGATGCCACTATTTTAATTTGCTCATTTTTCATTCCAATGTTTTTCAATTTTAGTTAGCTTTTACACATGCATTAGACGTAATTTAACTTTTTGGTAATAGATTCATTACTTTAAATAGTATCTCAGTGTTTGTGGTCTTTCTTAGTTACAGTCCAGATTGCGTTGGTTCACAGCGCTTTGTTGTTCTCACTCTGACCCAATGATTCGTCTGTCTTAGGACAGGGATTTATTAGCTGTATTCAGTTGTCTTTTGGACCAGGATCGGGGCGCAGACAGCATGAGCTGCAGCGGACACACTTCCCTTCACATCACCTCAGTGGAAACAGACACATCAGCTCACATGCGTCAGTCACACCAAGCCAAAGGGGGACCAATAATTTGAAGTGCAGGGCTCTAACACACCCTGATGGGCCAAGGAAACGGCTTTATCAGCCCAGGCATTGGCTGCACGGGCTGCTGATGTCATTATAGACCAGCGAGTGTGTGTTGGGGCTTCTTACCGTGTGGGCATTGGGGACAAAGTGCCCTTTATGCGGTGTGCCGAGCTACAAGGCAGAAACATTGTTCCGCAGTTAAACCTTCTGTAACCAAAACCACATGTTCCTGAGAAGAAGACAGACAGACAGAGCAGGCAGGCCCCCTGTGTTCCACAAAGCAGAGGGGAGCTGTGGCCCTTTTTGGGTCAGTGGGGCTCTCTGAATCCACTGGTTCACTCTTGTTAGACATTGTGCATTTCATATGGATCAGGAAACCGAAATGAAGAACAGATTGTCTAGGCGACAATGATGCGAGGGAAACGTTTTAAGCACAATTGAACATTTCGGTTAGCGCTCAAACTAGGTAAGAAATGTCAGATTTTTATTTAACAGATATAAATGTTTGAGGCTGAAGTGTTTCAGCGTGGCGTTTTACGGTATTATTATCACGGTTTATTATTACCAGTCAAATCGACATAATGATGCCAGGCACTTTTTACATTGTAAAGCACACACACACACATCCATAGCCTATATGTAATATGGTCAAGATGACAGATGTTACTCCAAAGGGTAAACTCAATCTCCTTAAAAGGAAGGATGTTCATGGCACATTTTAAATTCTAGTTGAAATTACCTTTTTACTGTTTTGTTCTCAATTCACCTCACAGGTCAAGTTAAACTGAAACACCTCCTGTAATATACCAACCCATCAACTATAATCAAATATAATTGCAGTCAAATTAACATGTTTAACTGGGGAAAAAATCTGGTTTCAATTGTCAATTATGTATGTATACTGTATGTAGTCAAAATTATCACGACAACAAAAGTGTGTAGGGCCACTTGTTGTAACAATTTATAATTGCTCGGCTTGGGACTAGATTTATTTATAAATGCTCAGGTTAAAAAGGTCAAGGCGTGTGTTTAGAGGTATTCTACCATCCTGTGGAAAAAAGTTACTGTCGGTTAAAGCACAAGCACACACTCACTCACTTCCCTTGTGTAGATCTGAGGTCAAAGGCAATTAGCCTAAATGCACATTTTCTGATTTAAATTCGTCTACAGCATTGCAAGGAAAGCTTTTCCTCATATCCTCTTAAAGTGAGGTGCTGTAGGCTGCTTTTCCTCTCAAGTTATCCAGGTCCCTCCCCCCAATCACACAGGCGTTTGCCATTACAAGGTCACCAGCATGGCAGATCACCAGCAGTTACACCCACATCTTAACTACTTGTGGTGTTTTTCCTCGTAAAACCGATGTGCTGAAAAATACCGAAAAGCTAACCGTTTTTTTGTTGTTGCATGATGCCACCTGCGCTCAGTCAAATTAAGGTTTTTCAATGATTTCACCAAAGTGCTTAAACTGGCCGTGGACTGTAGATGCACATCATGTTCTGTAAACACAGTATCCCTAGCTTTAAAACTTTAGTGCCTCTACAGGAGGTCAGCCCTAATTAAATGGACAGCATGCCACATTAGCCCTGCATGGAGTCACAGTCAAGCAGGTAACAGAATTTCAATCAGTCTGGCCCCGGGCAATAGATGAACCCCTGACC
Source organism: Dallia pectoralis (assembly GCA_029465975.1). Taxonomy (NCBI): domain Eukaryota; kingdom Metazoa; phylum Chordata; class Actinopteri; order Esociformes; family Umbridae; genus Dallia; species Dallia pectoralis. The sequence continues at coordinate 14,003,699 of CM055728.1, read as the reverse complement.
TCCTTTCTGTGGCCCACTCGTGTTTGCCTTACTTAGTGGAGCTGCCTGCTATCGCTTGAGCAGAGGACTAAACAGTTTCTCATTTCCTCTCTTTCTCTGCCTTTCTTGTTCCCCTCCCTCCTCCTCCTCTCTTAGTCTCCATGGTGAAACGGACTCTACCAAAGCTCGGTTTTCTGTAGGCATTTAGAGAACACCTCCACTGCCCAGGCCTAACTGCAGAAGGAGGAGTGGATCTTCTAATCTTCTAAATTTTGGATGGGCAGAGTGTACCTTTGTCCTTGGGATCATTATTCTCCTGAGAGGTTACTGTCCTCCTAAGCGTCTATTATTCTGTGTACTGCAGAAGGTTATCTTGCAGTATTTTTCTGTATTTTGTCCCGTTTAGTCCCTGCTAATGACAAGCGTCCCCACAGCATGGTGCTGCTACCACCATATTTCACTCTTGTTGGCAGTGCTGGGTTTGTACCACACAAGGTGCTTTCTTTGTTTGGCCACCACTGTTGTACTTTTCACATTATTTTTTCACTCATCACAACACACTTTGAAGCTTTCAGATGGTTTCGTTTAAAGCTTCTTTTTTCCAACCCTCCAATATTGACAAGTTTTATGCAGAGCTCTTGATATATCACCTGTACTACCGTCTCAGCCACTGAACTCTATTGCTTCTTCAAAGTGATTGTTGGCGCTTCTATGGCTTCTCCTATTTAAGGGATGGCCTTTCTAAACAATGCTTAGGTGGTGTATCCAACTGTGCTCACTGGAATTTCCCAGCCGTTTCAAAGAGTTTTCCAACTATGCATTTGTATTACTTGTATTACTATTTCAAACTCATGTAGAAATTATACAGAAATCTGGCTGAATAAAAAAAATACAAAAAGATAGATAAAATAAGGAATCAAACTATACCAACCGTACAGATTACAGACCTGAAATTATATGACATCACCCCTCTGACATGTCCTAAAGGTTGACCATAATAATGATATGATCTGCCCCTCTGACATGTCCTAAAGGTTGACCATAGTAATGATATGATCCCGCCCCTCTGACACGTCCTAAAGGTTGACCATAATAATGATATGATCCCGCCCCTCTGACACGTCCTAAAGGTTGACCATAATAATGATATGATCCGCCCCTCTGACACGTCCTAAAGGTTGACCATAGTAATGATATGATCCGCCCCTCTGACATGTCCTAAAGGTTGACCATAATAATGATATGATCCCGCCCCTCTGACACGTCCTAAAGGTTGACCATAGTAATGATATGATCCGCCCCTCTGACATGTCCTAAAGGTTGACCATAATAATGATATGATCCCGCCCCTCTGACATGTCCTAAAGGTTGACCATAATAATGATATGATCCGCCCCTCTGACATGTCCTAAAGGTTGACCATAGTAATGATATGATCCGCCCCTCTGACACGTCCTAAAGGTTGACCATAGTAATGATATGATCCGCCCCTCTGACATGTCCTAAAGGTTGACCATAATAATGATATGATCCCGCCCCTCTGACATGTCCTAAAGGTTGACCATAATAATGATATGATCCGCCCCTCTGACACGTCCTAAAGGTTGACCATAATAATGATATGATCCGCCCCTCTGACACGTCCTAAAGGTTGACCATAGTAATGATATGATCCGCCCCTCTGACATGTCCTAAAGGTTGACCATAATAATGATATGATCCCGCCCCTCTGACACGTCCTAAAGGTTGACCATAATAATGATATGATCCGCCCCTCTGACATGTCCTAAAGGTTGACCATAATAATGATATGATCCGCCCCTCTGACATGTCCTAAAGGTTGACCATAATAATGATATGATCCCGCCCCTCTGACATGTCCTAAAGGTTGACCATAGTAATGATATGATCCGCCCCTCTGACATGTCCTAAAGGTTGACCATAATAATGATATGATCCCGCCCCTCTGACACGTCCTAAAGGTTGACCATAGTAATGATATGATCCGCCCCTCTGACATGTCCTAAAGGTTGACCATAGTAATGATATGATCCGCCCCTCTGACACGTCCTAAAGGTTGACCATAGTAATGATATGATCCCGCCCCTCTGACATGTCCTAAAGGTTGATCATATAATGACCATAGCCGCAGTCATTCCCCAGATTAATATCCATCCTACCCGGTCTTTCCAAAGTTTTTAAAAACTAGTGAACAAACAGATTGTCAACCATCTCGAATTCCTTTGCATCCTTTCCACTATGCAATCTGGTTTTCGTGCTGGTCATGGCGGCACCACGGCCACCCTAAAGGTCCTTAACGACATCATACATAAAAAGCACTACTGTGCAGCCGTTTACATTGATCTGTCCAAGGCATTTGAATCTGTTAACCATCGTGTTCTAATCAACCGACTCAATAGGTCTTCTCGCGACGGCCTCGCCTGGTTCTCCAACTATCTCTCTGACAGGGTCCAGCGTGTTAAATCAGCTGTCGGGACCTATGGCTGTCTCCATGGGGATGCCACAGGCTTCGATTCCCAGGCAGACTATTCTTTCTCTACATTAACGATGTGGCTCTCGCTGTTGGAGACTCTCAAAACATGCCTTGGTGAAGATGACTATTATACCAATGTTTTACTTTGGCGATGTCTTTTATAGAACTGCAAAACTCTCTCCTGAAAAAACTGGATTTGGTTTACCATAGTGTTATACGTTTTGTTACCAATGCCCCATACAACACCCACCACTGCAATCTTTTGTCGGCTGGTCGTCGTTAAACACTCTGCTTTTAACTCATTGGTACCAAATAAATTACCAGCCTCAGCTAGGCAGAGTCCCGCTGTATCTAAGCTCTCTAGTAACCATTGCTCTAGCCACCTGCAGTCTAAACTCAAGCAAGTACATTGCCTTAGTCACCCTGAAAGCCTGCACAACATTTGGCCGCAAAAACTAAAACTTGAAACCCTCATCTCACCAGTTGCCTTTAAACTACTCCTGTCTGAACACTTGTCCGATCACTGTACGTGTTACCTGTTGTTAATTTCTCACTTATGTCATGCCCTTCTTGCACAGTGGGTCTTTCTCATCTGCACTGCTGTCATACCTGTTTACATTCTTGAATTATTCCATTTGCTCAGGCAGGCTCAAATGCTCTTGTATACTCATCTCAGCTTTAACTAATGGAGCGATATCTTGCTTAATGAGCCATGGCTCTGTGGTTAACTCTGTGTAATTCGTTTGTTTGAGAAGCCAGGAACACTATAGTCTCCAGAACCTCCTCTCACAAATAAGAAAGGTGGCATGGTTCAGATTGACTTTGATGTCTGACAGTCTGTGTAGAGAGCTATGTTTGTGTTAGTTCAGATCCTCTATGAGCCTTTTGTTGGGGGACCTCACAGGTTATTTGCTAATCCAATCTCACATGGCTGTCTCAGCTCAGGGCCTTTAGCCATGCTCTGGGGATTGACAGGGGTTGGTCTCGGGGTTGAAAAGTCACTTGCCCAAATACAGCCTTGTTTCATTACAAGGGGACGCATGGATATCACCACCGATAAATTACAATGTACGACCCCTCACCCACGTGATGTTTTCAATCCAGATATTCAAATCCTCCATCAGAAAGAATCTCTATCTAAATAGAAAGTGGATTTGGGTCTCTTCTCCCTCGCGTTCCAAAGCCCTTAAGCATTTTCTCTCGTGTGTTCCCTCGTTCACTTTGCTAGTGATGTACCTCCCAGCCAGTTCTCTATCCAATATAAACACCAGCGGATCCTCTCCTGCTATCCCTTACCCTGCACTTCCCTCCCGATCACCAGGCGGACCCCCTGAACCAGAGCTGTAGTACTCGAGACCGGTCTCGAGACCACTTTTTTAAGGTCTCGGTCTCGTCTCGGTCTCGGTTACATTTGGACTCGGTCTCGACTCGGTCTCGGACAGTAAGGACTCGTAAATTCTTCCGAGACCAGCCGAGACCAGCGTAGAAATTATCGCCCACAATTTTTTCTAGAAAAATATTTAAGTATGACATGTAGAGGCTGTATTTCCATTGGCTGTATTTCGTCCAGAGTCAGACTGTTTTTTCTGATGTGGCTTATCCCGCCAATGGCTATCTACTTTTGAAGAAAAGCCCACCCCCAGCGTCGCTAGAGGGTGCACCCATTCACGTAAATACTTCAATCTTAAACATATGCTCGATCATGTCTGCACAATCAGCCAATATATTCGTTTTGCCTATATTCAGTACATTGAGCACAAATAAATAATTTGTCCGAAAACACACAGCGGTTAGTAATTAAAATACATAATGTTGAAAAGCTACAGCCGACGTCCTTCCATGACTTTTCCTAAATACGTGCATTTTACCTTGTCCCGTTTTCAGAATTGCAAAATCACAAACCGAACAATATATAAAACTACTATTTACATGTTTTTTGATACCTAAACTGCCTTCCTGTCGCCAAAATCCCACGCCGCTGGGCGTTGGTACCCTAATTCCTGTACCCAGACACCGATCACACTTCACTGAGCCTATATGGCAATGGTTGAATGGGCGATACACAGACAAATACTACGAGAACACATATAGACAATAGTCTGATTGGCTTGGTTGAACTACAAAAAAAGAGGTACGTTTATAAAGAAATATGGTTCACTAAATAAACAGAACGAATTCCGCCAAATACATACAGCCCCATTCATGTGTCATGCGCCTATTGCACTCAATAATTAATAACGAATGAACCACAGTGTATTCATATAGCCTACAAGAGACTTCAACAAAATATTGTTTTGTATCGAAATTAAACGAATATAAACAATAATTATTAATAGGCTAACTACAAATGGGCGATAAATGAAATTACTCATGCACACAGAAGGACGTGGGACATACATAAGTCCGGGGGGCATACGGCAAAAAGAGCATAAAACTGGAACGGTTATGGTCCGATCTATATGAAACTGAACCCGTTTTGGTCCGATCTTTATTAAACTGGAAGGGTTTTGGTCTGATCTATATGAACACTGTGCGCAGTTCAACCGGGTTAGTTTGCTGCTGTCTCATGTGCACTCGTAACAATAATGAACACTGTTCGCAGTGCAACCGGTTCGTTTGCGTGTCCTGCTCAAGCAGACAAACAACTGAAGCTGCGTGCCGACTGTGGACGGATAAATAATTATAAATAGATTTGTTTATCGGCCAATCATGCGCAAATCATTTGATTGCAAGTCGCTTGTGATCTAAAATGTGTTAGCATTTACTACATCAACATAGGACATACAGTTTGATGGATTTTCATTTATTCGATTTTTGGAAATTTTAATATCATAGCCTGTGCATTTTAAAATCATGGTTTTATTTTCGTATTTTATGTTTACATAAGACAATAAATAGGCCTACATACTCTTTTAATAAAATTCATTTAATTCAGGATGACAACACAGTAGATGATCTGATGCTGTTGGTCAAGTGTTTTTTTTACATTGGTCATTGGACCAAAAACATGTCATATTATTTAGTGTTGATATGACTGGTCTCGGTCTCGGCCCCCTTTGGTATCGGTCTCGTCTCGGTCTCGGCCACCTTCGGTCTCGGTCTCGTCTCGGTCTCGGCCCCCTTCGGTCTTGGTCTCGTCTCGGTCTCGGCCCCCTTCGGTCTCGGTCTCGTCTCGGTCTCGCTTTAGGTGGTCTCGAGCACAGCTCTGCCCTGAACTCCAAACTCCACTTCCATATTCTGAATTGCCAATCCCAATCTAATTTATGGAATATTTAGGAGGTAACTGTATACAGTGGTGATAATATCTTCAGGCGCCGTGACGAACAGGAACTAGGCAGTGCGTGGTTAATAACATGAACTGCAAAAAAGGATCCTGAGCCGGTGCACTAGCTGGAAGAGGAGCAGGCTGGAGCAGGATGTGAGAGCCGGGAGAGAGAACTGCAGAGGAGACCCAGAGTGCTGGTTGTAATTGGGACCATGTGAGCCCCCCCTGTAAAGGTATTGGAGAAAAAGCTGAACAATTTTCCAATTAGATGCGCCCAGAAAAGTTGAGGTTTTTGGATAGGGAGAAACCTGGCCCAAGATGCGTTCAGGTGAAAGAGGAGGCTGGGTATTAAAGATGGTTGCGTCAATGACAGTGTTAATGTGTGGTTTTACCTATGAATACTCAAAATACAACTGATTGGGCACGTAAAGATTTATCTAATGTCAACTTTGCATGTTACTGTCAAGCTTTTGTAATGTACAGGAGTAATTCCCAATCTCTACCTCTAATGCTGGAGAGGCTCTATAGACTAGAGTCTTCAGTTCATAACTTGTTGTCCTAATTGGTTCATTAAGATGCTTATACGGACAATTCAAGAAAACCACTATAACTAGAATGGTTGAGCTTATAGATTATTCAGGCAAAACAACATAAAGGAAATGATGTAAGAAAACTTTTAAAAACCTTTAAAACGTAAAGATTCATAATAAAATATTAAACAAAGTCACTTTCCAACGTTGGCACCACCGATTATATTTACTCACAATCAGTGACTTTCCGGAGTACCCGGACATTTCCCGGCGGCTGTTTTGGCCTGCGATAATTAGTCAACTTGACCAGCAGCAGCTAACACATAGCAAGCATGAGAATCCACGTTTAGCCGCGACAGCGATTTTCTACAGTGTACCCGCGTGAGGGTGCGCGTGCCAAAACCACGTCCGGTCTCCATGCACACATAGCAACCGTCTACCTGCTACTCTACGGATAACATATTAGACCACTCGCTCGGTGAAAAGGACCGCCAGGAAAGTAAAAATGGAGCAGATATGATGACAATAAAAAAGAAAAAGGGTTTTGCTAACAGACACTGCGGCAAATTACGCGGTTTGTTTGCCAATAAGGGACCAGGTCAGTTAAAAACACTAGCTACAAACCCACACACCCGGCTAACAGCATGGCTAGTTACATAACTTAGCTAATAAAGTGACATAGTAGGCACTTCCGACGAGTTCGTGGAGGAATTCAGTTATATGTTGCAATAAGTGTGACATTGCAATCGTAATATGATATTGTAGGCAATATGTTTCAACTAGTAAAAAATACTGAACTTGGACGATGGACTTTCCAGCAGTCGTTCATGACTTATGCCACTCCAAATTAAGAGACCATCGTTATTTATTTCCAGAGCTGTAATAATATAGCCTATTAATGTAGCCTACTAATACACTAATGAGGGTGAGGATGATTCTAGAGTATTTTCTTTGCAAAGGTGAAGGAAGCAGCAGCAGCTCTAGAACTTCAGGTGCTCCTGCAGAACTGGAGATGGTGGTCAGAGAGCAGGCCCAGATGGAGTCAGACTCAGGATAAACCTTCAGGTACCAAGCTACAATGTTACATAAAGTAATATCCTCATATTGTTACATACAGTCATATCCTCACAGGGTTACATACAGTCATATCATATGGTTACATTACATACAGTCATATCCTCACATGGTTACATGCAGTCATGTCCTCACATGGTTACATACTCTACCTCTCCTATCATTGCTATGCAGATAACATTCAAAACAACAGGTGGCTAATAGGACTGCAACTAACAATTATTTTTATAATCAACTAATCTAACGATTATTTGAACGATTAGTCAACTAATCATCTACTTTCCCAATGATAATGATAATCAGTAGGCTTTGAATGATTATTCAGCTTTTGCATGACATTGAGTAATGCTTATTCTTAGGGCTGCTCGATTATGGCCCCAAAAAATAAACACAATTACTAATTGCCTTTGGAAACACCATGCACTTTTTATTGTATTTTCAACAGTGAATTTCTTATTTAAAAATAAATAAGATCCACAATGTGCACTTCCACAACCAACTGACATTTGGTCCTCACTTTGTGTGTTGTTTTAGTTGGCCACCTTTAACCTTTGTTTAGTTTAGCTGATGCACAACAGTTGTCATCTGGGTAATCAGGAGGTCTGTTAGAATCACTAGTTTGTTTTTTACATTATTCAACGTTATGCGTCTATCTTGTGAGTGTTGTTTGATTATACTATATCGCTATTTTGTAGTAATTTAGTAGTCACAGTGCTCACTTCATTTTCCATTCAGTGTTTTCCATTCGTTGTTTATCTTGTTTTGTTAAATTAATACCAAATAACGTGACTCCAGCTCTGCATGTGGCTCATTAAGCTGCACTTCACCTAGCATTTGGTGACAGTACTGTCATCTCTTTAAGGTTTTTAGCCAGAACAACGCAGTTTGAAATCAGCAATGAAGGTAATGAATTGTTAGATTGATATATGGCTCCATGGTGCGGTTTGACCACATGTCTGTTGTAGTGGCAAATTATTTGTCTGTTGACAAATCATTTGCAACTTCCACATGGCACTTATTATACAGGGGGCGCGGCGCAATAATTGTTTTTGTTAGATTACTTTGTTTTAATAATTGTCTACACTCAACTCTCACTGTTTTCATCATCTCTCGTGCCTGGATGTTTCCTTTTTAAATGTTCCAGCATATATGTTGTGCTCCCATGGAAAGCAAGTTTTGCCTTCTACACATTACAGATGTGTTAATCTTTTGTTTGAACTTTAGTGAAACTTGAACTTTAGTGAAACCTACACCTGACGTGTACTGCTTTGTCCGAACCCTGACATTTTGGCACAATTGAGATATTTTAGAAATAGATATTTTTATTCTATTGGATTGCATACCTGAGGGCTGCATTAGTCCAGAGCTACAGCGCTGAACTGGTCACAGCGCATTTTAATAGACACTTAAAATAGGTCGTATGAGATCAAATGACTTGTCAACAACAAAAATATTTGTAGACAATTTTTTATTGTTGATAACGTCGACCAATCGTTTAATGTCCTAGTGGCTAAACAGATACTGTAGCTGGAGGAACTGTAGTTGTATATGATTGTGAGACATACTGTAGCAGGAGGAACTGAAGTTCTATATGATTGTTAGTGGTAGGTCAATAACTAATTTGTCACGATAAGCTGAAGACCTCATGTCTTCACCCCATGTGACCCGGTTCGACTTTACAACCATGAACGCAGCCCCAGACTCATTTCCTAGTCTTGTCTAACCATTCACACCAGATTCCAATCATCAATCAGTATGTGTATAAGTGTCTCTCCCCTGCGCCCTTGTCTTGTGCTTCATTGCTTAGTGTCAGGTCACTCTATAGGTGAGTGTTATGTGTTTAGATGTTTTGTATGTTAGTAAGTCACAATTCTTAAGCGCACTTTTATTTCAATCAAAGTATATGTTTGTTTGGCTTTTCGGGTTTGTTTGTTTATTTCATTATAAACCCACTAATGTATTTTATGCCTGCATTTTCTTTTTCATCACTACGCCTAATGAGTTTGTGACAGAATGAAGCACAATCAAAAATGTAACCAGCATGCATATCATCCAGTGAAGGAGTACAGCTGGATGGGCGATTGGGTGTTCGACTCCCTCTCGTCGAATGATGAGGAGGCAAGATACAATGAGGTGGACGTGGACTCCCTCGAGAGGGTGCTGTTGTGGGACTCTGCCCTATGCTGGCTAGTCCCAGCTATGAATTAAGTTGGCTGTGGCGGGGAGGTACAGCTACTAGAGCAGCCAGCAGCATTGAGCACAAGTACTGTGATACAGACAAGCCCCATTATGAGAGTCACTTGTGTATGCATCTGAGGTCTTCATTTTGCCAAAGAAAATACATTTTATTGTAAACAGAAGCATCGAAGGAGGCAAAGTCAGAGTTTTAGAATAGTTCAGGACAGTATTTGCGCTATGTTTATGTATTGCTTTTACAAGTTGCGGTAATTGAGTAATTGTGTGTTTTAGATTTGAAAAAAGTACAATGTTGTTGATAATCTGGGTTGTTTTTATTGGCCGTTATATGGCTTGTCCTATGGACCACAACAGCAGTGGATGTGCTTTGGAATTTTGTATGTTGACATTAACTGTCCTACCTCTGCTGGAAGTTGTGAAGCCTTAATTACAAATTGGTTCACCAAAATGGGGAAACGTTTGTAAAAGAAATAAACTTTAATAATCAGCCTTGATCTAAATGTTGTATCTGTATTCAAGGAACATTTTGAGGGAATTGTTATTCAAGATTATCACTCAAGAAGTGCACCGTGTTCCAATTTCCAATTGAGACAATCATTTATTGCAGAGGTTTCATGCGACTAACCATGCTACAGAGATGTAGAAGACCGGTCATTCATTCAAACAGTAAAACAACTTGGTATGATGATGAGCCCAGCCTGCTTTAAACCAAAGCAGTTGGAACAAGTTAGCCAGGCCCGCCCGAAAAATTCAAATGTTAAATGTAGCCGTAGGTAGTGATGCGAGGCCATTTACACAAAAATAACATGGGACAAATTAAATCATGTCTTGCTCAGCTAGTTTGTCGCAGCAATAGATCAACGGTTATAGTGTCTGACATGGATGATTGATATGTATGGAACCTTCTTATGGATGGTGTAAACCCGGCTTCACAAAGAATCACTTCATTCTGTCCCACTGTATCCAGTCGGGCACCTTTTGTACATGCCTCTACACAAACCCCTTCAGCGTTTTTGTTGGCCAGTGGCGCAAAAGCCCTGATTGTTTAGACGTCACTGTTTATTTTTGCAATCTGTACTTTTTTAACATTTTTAAATCCTCTCCCTAAAAACGGTGAAATCTCACTGTTATGCTTTCTGCTTCATTTAGCTTAAACCATTGGCTTTATATATCCACGTGGCTTAAATCCTGTGGAGGACTCTGATCCTGTTTAGAATGTGCCTATTACCTCATTTTCTAAAGGTCATATACTTTCAAAGCCCCTCATAAAACATTCTATAATAATTGTCGTGGTTATTTAAAGGCCTATATTTAATGTTTATCTTTGTCATAAACCTAATTGTTAAAAAGTAGATTACATGTTTAAAAAGGCCCAGTCTGTCATTTGAACAGCCTGACCCTGTCACTTTGTTTGGCTAGCTGAGGGATGGGGTTGTGGAAATGTAACTACTCTCAAACATGGAATATCCCAAGGAATTTAGAAAAAGAGTCAATCATCAGTATGTTGGTAAATAGAGTTTATCTGTTTATAATGTCAACCTATAACCATAACCTATATAAAACAACTGCTAATTGGCTGAAATGTATATGTCCTAAAAGGTTCAGTTCTTTGAGTGGATATAGTTAATTAACTGGAAAGTTACACTTGAACAGGTGTTCATCATTGTCATACAGTGTTTTTTGTTGACTCAAAGGAATGTACGGAATTACCGTGTACAACCCAGTGCTATCTATCATATTGAAGCGGTCTTCAATTTTACACTGCTGTTATTAGTCCTAAATGTCATTTACCTTATGTATGTTCAAGTTACCCCCTACACTCCCTGAGCAAAAACTGGAAGTCTGGTGTTTTAAGTGTACTGGGTTAAAGGCCAGAGTCATTGCCAACCCCTATGAGGTAATTATGTGTTTGTGTTTATAGAATGTTGACTCCCTACTTTGTCTCTCTCTTTCTTGCACTCCATCCCTCCCTCCATCTTTTTCACTCACACTCTCCCTCCTCCCTTCCCTCCTGTGTTCTTCGCACCAGCCATCTCCCTCTGGGAAGAGCTGCCTGAGATGTTGGCTGGGCCATACATCTCTGTCAAAATCTCTATGAATAAATTAACCTTTTAAAGATTAGTGCACCCTAATACCTCAGGGTTTTTTCGCACAGAACAAACACGGAGAAAGGCTTTTTTTCTTCAAGCTTCACCAAGTTGGTGTGTTTCATGAATTGAGAATTTTAAAGGCGCAATCCTATTTTTTTTGTAAATGTTTATATGGACATAATTGTTTATTTTCTTGCTTCAGACAGTTAAACATTGACACTATGTATACGTTGATTATTGGTTGATGTTAATGCCACCCATGGTGTACATTTAATATAATGTTAGAATATTTTACCAGAAATTCAAAAGTCAAAGTATTTTTTGTATGAAATGCGCCTTATAACATCATTCTGAACAATTAAATTATTGTGACATGCACACAACATTTACATTGTGATCATTTAATAAGATATAAAGCAAGAATAATAGCAAACATATACATGCAATACAAATTAGTAGCAAGTGTAAAACTAGGGAATATGGACAAAATGAATAAAAATTATGTAAGTAAAGTGGCAGAAATTACGTCATTGAATGCTATTTTAGTAACAAAATGTTACAAACGTAAAATCTTTGTAGAAATGCTGCCTTTAATGTGTAGGTTCAACTAGATTTTACATCATTGTAACAATTGAGTACATTATATTATCCCACAGCCTTGTTTGGGTCAACCCCTCTCTTCTGCAAACCCATCCATTTCAATTTGTTCTTGAGAATGACTAACACCAGATTGTGGCATTAGTTTAAAATATTGGGAAAATTACTGCATTGTTAGACAATAAATAATAACAGTGTTTTTGTAGAGCACATTTCCCAGAATGTAGATAAGGACTTCAAATAAAAGTAGAAACCAGAGCATGACTGGATCAGTAAGCAGATACTACAATCACAATGCAACCAAACATTACTGATGAAAATGATAGATTTTTTTAACATTGTTTAAATGAGATATGTAAGTAGCCTTGTTAACATTTATAGGTAGTGTTTGAGAGCTGATTGGTCACACATCACAAGGCCCTGTCAGCCATTTTACACATGGATGTGAACGTAATGACCAAGATGTTTAACTTTTGAACATAGTGTGCCGGATGGGAAATAGTTCCCCAGAAGTTAGCGCATTACCTTTCAAGATCTTGATTATGGTGCTTTTTAATGGACAGACAGGCAGTGGTGTTTTTATAAATACATTTAGATATGATACAACAGCACCATTAATTCATCAAAGCGAATACTGAAGATAAAAAACCAACACCACTTTTCTTGTTATTTTTAAATGATGTATTTGTTGTTGGGGATACCGTTTCACTGTTTTGAGTAGATTGTATACATTGGACTCCAATGCAATGTTTCGTAAAAATACTGTTTTGGAATAGTTAGTCAGTGGTTTGGAAATCTAGTAGATACGTATGCATTCCATTTACAACATAGAAAGCTGGAAATTATTATCAGTTTAACAATAAATTTGTCATTATTTGACAACAAAAATCCCCCGTTTGTTTGTAAAAAAAACCCCCCGGAGGAATCATATTTTATAGGCAATTTAAACCATTCAGTTTTACCAGTTTATATACGTTTCCTACAATCTGCTTCAACACAGCTTTGGCTGTGGACGGAGAGTAATTCTTTGTTGTTTTTATATATGATCTCTTCTTGAGTCTCCAGATATTCTGCCTAAAGCAGGGAGCACTTGGCCACTCCGATGCTTTTTCCAATGACTGGGCTTATTCAGACTTAGAACGACAACTGGAGCTCCTCCAAGCACCCTTAGGCGCAGACACTTAATATATATGATTGTGTCTGCTTCTATGACATGCTCAGTGCTGTGGGATCTCAGAGAACATTCTGTCTCTAACATAGTGAATATATGGGACTGTGTCTGCTTCTATGACACGCTTAGTGCTGTGGGATCTCAGAGAACATTCTGTCTCTTTAACATATTGAATATATGGGACCGTGTCTACTTCTATGACATGCTTAGTGCTGTGGGATATTCCTTGATTTTATTTGCTCCATCTCGCTAACCACTGAAAAAGTATTGACTTGGTCCAGAGATGGACTAGATGTTTTATAATTGTTAGATGAACATGAATTTTTAGATTTGTTTACTCACTCTGAAAACAGTGGTCTCTTGTTGATGATTGGACCAGGAGTATCCCCATGGTTTTTCAAACCAATCAGGATAATTATAAAGAGCAGATTTTAGGTTAGAATTCCTCCCTAAATAGTAAACTGTGCATGACTAGGAGAATATGACATGTATTTGCTATGTCACTGGTTTTGGGTTACACTCTCAGAGTAGGCTAAGAGACGTCTCCTGGACTTCCTGACTTCTACCTTGTGCCAACTCATGTACTGGAGGTTTTTCCCTTTTAAACATTGGGGTTTGTGTGTGTGGGGGGGGGGCTTCATCCAGCCCAGGCCTTGAGTCTCCCTTGTTCGACCTGATCGCTCAATCTTCGTTTAGCCATGACATGTTTTAGCCAAGAACTCCCGGGCTAATTTATGTCTGTAAAGAAACGTTTGGCTAAGGGGAGCTTCCAGTAAAGGCCACTGCCTTAGCCATCGACCCATGCTGTGGTGTGGGGAGAGTGGCTAATTTGATAACCAACGCAGAAAGCAGGGATGTTCTCATTATGACACAACTCTCCTTTGTGCAGTGCCAGCTCTTGTTCATTGGGATGTTTTTTTGACAATCTGTTGGACCATTGATGACAGTTATCAGTGTTTTTTGTTATAATCTCTGATGGCTGACAAAATGTGTCTCTGTTTTGTAGTGGAATATTTTATATATCAAAATGCCTGACACTCTAGTACACTGTGCAATTATTACAAATGGCCCCTGACAAGCTTTTGTGGCCTTTAGATGTATGCAATGGTAAAGTTGAAGTCAATAACCTGACTATATTTAGCAGCAGACAGTAGGTCTCTCCCATACACTGTAGTCTCTCTGTTGCCCTGTGGGTTTGCAAAAGCTTGGCTGAGATACCTTAATAAGTGTGCTGCCCTATGCTTGTGAGTATAGAAGGTTGCGTTTATTATGTGTAACCTGTAGGGGTGCAGTAATCCCAGTGTCCTACTTACTTACTGTAATACAGTTGGATGTTTACATGTTCTGGATCAACACAATATACATATGTAGCTCAGGCTTGGGTTGTTGTTGTTGTGGGCTTTATTTTGTGGGCTACTGGTGCTTCTATGTAATTTAGTTTTGACAACTTCTCCTCTGATTTGATTTAATTGAAACTTTCCATGTTTCGGCAGATAAATGTACTAACAATTGACATTTCAACATTCAGATGGTAGTGTTAGAGATCCACATAGTGGTTCATGTTGACTTGAATTGCAATATCTCATTATACTTTAAACCTTTAATAGGAAACCTATTGAAAATGGATTATAGAATTGACATGACCATATAAATTGACATGCAACAGGTTGAATAGCAAAATTGTAAATTAAATTAACATGTATACTGTGTACCAGCTATATTGTGAGGGTCCATTCTGTGAATTGTATTTCTATGATTGAGTAATCGTCCCAGAACATACCATCTGATGGTGTGCACACAATATACTCAGGTGTAATGTAGAATATACGCTAAGTTTATTTCTTCCATGTGCGAACATGTTCCCAACGTTTAGCAAGTGTGCTATTAAAAAGTGATTACGGTAGCACAATCAGCATTGCTCAATCATTGTCCCTGCGTTAGCCCAAGTTAGATCTCCATGTAGTGCCCTTGTCCAGACTGGACTCAGGTACTTACTCTCCTGTCTCAGTAGGAGGCTCCAGAGCCCACAGAAATTCTCCTTGCCCCAAACACGGATTGATGCTCGTCTGCCTCGCTGCCTCTCTGCCTCTCGGGTTTTCCGTCTGTCTGTTGCACGACACAGTCACTGCAGCAGCAGCCCAACATATGGAAATGCTTGATTTGATATAGTGTCATTTTACATTGTAGAAATGAGTGTATGTATCCCCCCCTGACCCACAGAGTGTGAAATGTGATACAGGGTTACTACCAGTGTTAGAAATAAGAACCAGACCTCTTATTAAAACATTATCTACAGACACAAGGAGGTTGGTGATGTGAGGTTCAGAGGATGGGATGTTAAACCGTAATGTTGTGACTCTGACAGAACCATTGGGTAGCTCTCATGTCTGGTTGGGTTAGGGTTAGGTCACGTCGCAGTCGTTGATAATGGATTCTCTGTGTGTAGTGTCTCCAATAAACTGGAGGTACGTTGACGCCAGCAGGGATGTGTTGGGTCAGAGAGGGACGTTGCTGTTTAAACCCACACTGTTATCTCCGACTTCCAATTTGAAATGACATTAACTTTAGTCTAACCCAAGCTGTATTTCATTTGATCACCTCGATCCTCAGAGTAGATTAACATTTTCAGACAGCAATGTATTTTCACTTCGAAATATAAACACTTAAAATAAATTTTAAATGACAAACTTTTGATTAGTTGAAGCTTCATGTGAGTAACTCTTTATAGAAGAACTTCGTTCCTGTTCATGGTCCTTCTCTGACTTTCCAATGTGGCGGTTAAGGGAGCAGTGCTGAGAAGCCGAGGACTACAACAATTTAAATGTCTGTGAAAAAGTCCTAATGTGTATGACTGTTCTGGTTTGGAATGGAACGGCTGGCAGCAGAGGGTCTGTTTGGTAGAGAGGAGGTTCACTGTTATGATGTAGGCCATCAAACCTTCAAAATAACACTGTCAGTTGGGATTTCTTGTCTCTCTTCAGAGAGTACACAGTGCTGAGAATATTCAGTAGCCCCCATGTTTATTTCCATCCAAAATGCATTTTGGTTCAGGATCAGAGTTGGGTTTCGTTAAAGAATACTGTAAATAACATGCAACACTGTACATGCTAGTCAGATTAGGACCTACAAAGGTCCTTCTTGTGTCCTTTATTGACCAGCATATCTCAGAATTATCTTCACTGATAGAATTTTTGGCAGTATAAGATGTTTATTGGAAAGTATACAGAAACTATATATTTTGCCCTTTTCAAAGAGACCAGAGTCACTCTTAACTGAACAAATGAACCTGTCTGACAGGGGGACAAAGCGTTCTCACTTTCACACCTACCGATCACTGCAGCGTTAGCTCTACACCCAACCATCGCCCGAAGAACAGTAAAACTGTTCAAATGCTTCCTTGGCCCCGGAGTCTGCACTAGTTCCACTAATCTCTCCTCTAGTCGAGAACCTGGAGAGGGCTGTCACCTTTCCTGTCATGCTCGGCTGCCTACAGCCCATTGGCCAGCGGCAGATTTATTTCTCCCTGTCACAGCCAATAGCATGGCAGCGTGGCTCAGCCCACTGTTTAGTTACAGTGACAAACATGCTGATTAGAGAGGCCCTGATGATGGATGGCCCCTTGCCGGAGAGCAGCGAGAGTTTTTATCGGGTCATAATGGGCAGTGCACAGCCGATCTCTTTCTCCGCTCCCACGGGTCACACTCAAAAGGTCACCAGTTAACTGGCCAGCCTTTACTCAGCCCGCCATCTCCAAAATGACCTGTTTGGAGTCATATTTGTAGACACTTCATCATCATCATCACCGGCATGACACCTCTGTTCCCCCTTCTACCCCCGGCCCCTTTCCCTCCAGTGACAGGCTCCCATCGTTGGTCAAACCGGAGTGTATGGAGCCGTGTTCTGTTATTTAAGCAGTGTATTCTCAGTCACACTTCTCCGCAGTCATTCTCTCACTCTATTTGGCTCCCCTCCTCTGCTGCATTGTATTGGATTCAGCAATTCACCAGAGAATGCAACGCACAGACCGTCTGGGTATTGAGTCGTGGTTGAGAAGCCGCCCAATCTGGAAATATACCTGTTAATCCACTCTGTGCCGTATGTGAATGTTTGCCTGAAGCGTATAGCACTGAAGCCATTGGGATATTATCCTATTGCTGAATGTATTATCCAAACGTAACGTAATATTCATTGGTTTATCGGGAAGCAGTGATAATGTCACATTCACATTGCATTGTTACAACAGATAATTGCTTCCTCACATTACCATTCAGTCAGTGGGAGCTCTTGATTGATTCAGTCATAGGGTGTTCAAGCCCCACGTCTTCTGAGTTTGGTATCCCTGGTATGATCCCAAGTGGCGGCCACCTCCTCCGTGATTATGCCCTGGGTTCAGGTGTTCAGTACAGATGGTTGGGTCTTGCTGCTGCAGCCACAGATCCTGTCGGCCACCGCTCTCCCATCACACCAGGACATGGGTGCCTGGAGGCCAAGTGAGAGCGTGGAGGGAGGAACAGGGAGGGCACCTCATTTGTATTCTTTTGGAAACAGATGCTTGGCTGCATTAATGACTCCTAACTAAAACAGTATTTGTTATTGGATTTTAAATACTGGGGTTAAGATCCGGGTCCTCAGGTCTCAAGGTTACCGTCCTCACCCCCTCCTCATCCCCTCCTGGTTCTGGACGGTCTGGTTACATCAGGGGGTTCTGCTCCAAATTGGATGCAGAGAGTGAGAAGTTCACTGGTAGCCCTGGGCAGTGAATATTTTTCCATTTATTTAGGAGAGAAGTGGGAGGGAAGAGAGAGGAGGACTGGCAGCAGGACATGCAGACAAAGAGGCGGAACACATTACAGGTTAAGTAATCAGTAATCAACGAGGGCTCCTTCTGTGTACACCCCATCCACTCAATCTCATGGTTAAGTGAGCCACGGCAGGGAACCAGTACAGGGCCGGAGACCCCCCTCACCCGCCCCCTCCTGTGAGGCTGAATGACAGTCCAATTCAAATGATCCCACGCTGCAGTAAATCCAGAGTAAGGATTCACGCTGTCCCACCGCCAAGTTGCTTCATGAGTTTGTCTCGCTTGCTCGTCGGTCGTGACCGTCTCAAGGCTCGGTCTCCCTGCCTTTTGGCACACTAAAGAAAAGACAGCGGGCTGACCTTCACCTCTTCATTTGGCTGGTAGTGTGTTGTGACAGAGGAAATCCTGGCCTCATGTCTTTGTCTTAGTGCGTCATGTGGTCTGTGTGTGCGTATGTGTGTTTGTGAGCAGTCCGCAGCAACCCAGGCCTCTAGGAAAGCCTTAGGCGGGCACACTTGTACAATCACACACAGCGTGTATCACATTTCGTAGTCGATATAAGTTGATGTGCACTTGTGTGACACTGCTGGTTTTAATCACCAGTGCACTCTGCATGAACACTGAGCTTACCAAATAAAGAGCAGTCGCATTCAATTAAAATGCTATCTGGGCTGAACAAGCTGTCTGGTCCTAGATGAGGCTAATGATGTTGATTCCCTGGTTGTCTCATCGGTCTGCATATTGCCACGCTGTGATATCTGGCCCAGCGGATTGGACATTGGCTTGGTAAGTCAGTATGAAGGACAAGGTCTTTAGTTGAAACACAGCAACTGTAATCTGGTGAAATAGAATGTGCTAAGCCACCATGAAATAGAGGTTGGTGTTTGGTGCCGGGCCCAGTTTGTTTTGTCTCCCTGCCAAACCATCTGTATGGACCAAAGGGAACCTTGAGACGTTTTACAGTGCTATCGTACAACTCCAATACACTTTTCACTAATGTTGTGTGGGCGGGACCGAATAGTCTCTTAATATCTCCAGTTCCAGACCTGGACTTTTGATGGTATATTTGATAGAATATTATTTAGATTTTTTAAACATATTTAACCAATCAAGAGTCTTTCATTTCAGACATCTTCAACAGTTGTTAAAGACTTAATTTCCATTTGTGAACATTTACCGATACAGCAGTGTCTGACAGTCTGCTTCTTGGACTTTTCTGGAATGATTCCATTTGGTACGTGAGTGAACATACTCCAGAAGCAGCCCATTTAACTGGCCACCCATGCAATAAACAGTAAATAAACCACATTTGAAAAACATGCTCTTTCTCTGCCAGATTTTTTCTTTGTCGCAAGGATGCCCGGCTAAAGATGAAGTTGATAGTTCTTAATAGGGTCTGCTTTCTTTTTTATGCCTCAGTTTCAACTCAGATAATATTTTATTGGTCTGTTTGAGTCAGAGCACAGAGCAGTTATGGGTCCAAAATAGCCCATAAATGCTGTGCCAAGCCTCATTATGTGTCGGCCTTATAATATTTGAGATTGGAAATGAGTCATTGCTCCTGTCAGCTAGCGATATCAGCATGTTTGGTTTTCTTCTGCGCTAATTAGCACATCAAGTCCATCAGTAGTCAGCATCTCTGAAATGCCTCATTCTCAAGACCTACACAAATGATTGGTTGCATTTTAGCATGTCCCAACCCCATGGAAACCATGCATATTATATGTGTGTGTGTGTGTGTGTGTGTGTGTGTACACGTTAATTGTGCTTTTTAACCATGTCGTTAGACATTCTTCCACTAAGCATAACACTGGAATTATACGTTAATTTGTATTTGTTCACAAAGGACTCATATCAACATTAGAACAGAAATATATGTCAAGTAGGACTCCATAATTAGTTTTTTACACTTATTACAGCTGTTTAGTAAAAGACACAAGAAACAAAACAAAACAAGCAATTTCCTCCTTAAACCATTGGCCTACCAGGTGTTAATTCTTCACCTTCTCTGACATAGCTTCCTCAGGTCCTTCCCCAAGGTTAACATATCTTTAATGAAAGTTAATAAGTGGAAATGCAACAGGCTAAATCTGGTCATTGACCTCAGAGTAATCGGCCCAGTCCCGGGCTCTCGGACGTGACTAAATTGGTTTCTCACCGGCCCACATTTTTTGCTTTTTTGTGTTATTTTCTGTGTGACGGTTAGAAGCAAATTGCTTTCTGATGTGCTGTGTTTGTTCCTGGCAGCCTTCTGTTATTTATCTGATTTGGGTTTGCTTGGTAATGTAGCGCAGCCGAATGAGCAGTGGATGAAACAGCTCTCGGTCAGATAAAGCTTGTGCAATCCTCCTCCAGCCCTAGAAATACGTTCTGTCGTCAGGCTTCATGCTTCAGGCTACAGTAACAGTCCTGCTTGCCCAGGGAGTTGGCGCATGTGGCAGCCTGAGGCCGGTGCCAGCCTGAGGTTGGTTTTTACTACTTAAATCCTTGTTAAAGTCACAATTAGCCTCATTCTGCCATTTTTGACCAACTCTAAAAATTGTCTTAAGCTGCTGGAAGTTTAAAACCAAAATAATGTTTGTTAATCTTGGATGCTCCGCATCTGATGTCTATTAACATGTCTATCATAATATCTCATGTTTTTGGAGGCTACATCAAGGTCTCCAGGTCTGAGATTCACCAAACTCCTTGTAGATGGTTGATGGGGAACACTGAAGCATTTGTTCAGTTCAGTGTGTGAAATAGGGTTGCAGCCAGAGAGGTATTGACAGCACTGTAGATCAGTAGAGCCCATTACCAGTCGTAATCTCTTATGCTGCCTCCTCATCTCCACAGTGTACCATTTTGCCACTATACAATTCTATACAATGCCTTTCTGTTATCATAAAGACAATGTTATTCCCACTCCTATCAGAGGACACGGTGGCATTTACTGCATCCTGTCCATTTCATTTCCTCGGGCTGCCTCGGGTTATGGAACAGATTATGGTGTGTAGGGTTTTAGTGCAGTGTGTCCGTGCATAATGGGTTTTTCACACTGTGTGCATATACAGTTTGCACGTGTGTGTGTGTGTGTGTACAGATACCTGGAGTGTAGAGGGTGTGCACGCCTAAGGCCCCCAGGCCCTGTTTGCACAGGGTGACAACGCTCCTTTATCCTCCTCTCCTTCCCCGTGTTTTGATTTCTACTTAAAGTTTTATGTCACTGCCCCCTCAAGGGTGCCATTATCTTGTATGCTAATAGAGCTATGCATATTCTATTAGTGCTGTCAGGGCAAGATAAGGGACACATTCAGAAAAGGAGCATTTAGGGGCCAATGAGCTCGGCAAGGGGTCCGCTGTTTCCTGCATTATCAGTCATCTTCACATCTCAATGGAGCTTGCTTATGTGCTCTCCTCCCAGCAATGACTCAGTACTGTCCTCCATAATACTCAGTCACTGAGAAGCTGCTGATCGCTATCACACACACACACACACACACACACACACACACATTGGAATATCCACCTTTGTGGGGACACAGAGTATTAGTCCCATTTCCCTAACCCACTCTGTAAACCTAAACATAACACTAAACATAACCATAACCCCAAACACCTTAACGTAACCCTAAACTTAACCATAACCCAACTCCAAATATTTTATCGTAACCCTAAACTTAACCATAAACTCAACTCCAAACACCTAAACGTAACCCTAAACCTGAACTAATCCATATCCTTAAAACCAAATTCCTTAATGTAACGCTAACGTAACCCTAACTAACTTACCCATAGTTTTAAAACTAAAAAAACTACACCTAACTGTAGCCTTAAAAATACATCTAAACCCTGATTCAGCCTTTTCCCATCAGATAAATGTTCTCTTGTTTTATCATTCTTGTGGATATTTCTTTTTCCCGACCAAGTTAGTAAATTGTGCACACATAGAGACATGTATAAATGCACATTCCGTCTCAGAAGCCATATTGGCCAACCACAACGGCAGTCTATGGTAGTAGGCACATACACTTTCAAAACTACAATTTTGGTTAGTTTGGATTCGTTGAATAGGCCTCAAATGGATATGGTCTTCTACTGTGCATGATACTAATGAAACAGTATGATGGACTGGTTTAGTAAGAAATGTTACACACTACCATTGTCTTTTTCTATGTTTCTCTCTCTCTTTTTCTCCAATAATGCTGCCCTCTAAATTGGAAAAGCATGTTGACTAGGAGTGGCCACCCTATTTATAAATTTGAATTAAAAGCCAGTCAAGCTCAGATTGCGGTGCTAGGGGAGGAGAACTCTGGGGAACTGTTCAGCTGTATGCAATCATCTTCCTGTCATGTGATTTGCTGGTTCTTTTTTAGTGACACCTATTCCTGTCACCTGGTATGTGTCCAGCCCCACATTTAAGCGGTCCAGCCCCTTTTTAATTTTTTTATTTAGCTTATTGCTTTTTCACCTTTTTCAGTTACTTTGACACTTTATTTTGAGCGTTTTTAGCAGGAAATGTTTCTGGTGTTTTAAGAGTCTCATATTGTAACTAGGGAGCGTTTGTTCTCACCACAGTGGAGCAGACACCTCTCACTGCCTCTACCAGTCCAGCCGCTCCTTTTCTAATGAAAGGATAAATCACACTGCAAGATAAAAAGACAAGTGAATTGTGCTGTGAAGAGGGAAAAAAATCTACTTAAAACAGATGAACCTTTTATGGAAATGTGGAAGTGATTAGTTTAAGGGTCGTCTTTTCGGGTAAATCCCAAATGAAACTAGCAGACCCCATATTTATGAAACCCATAGCAAAGGCTCTTAATGAGGCAATTAAGGGAAGGGGTCGACGGACTTTGATCTGAGCGTGGTGATTTTTACCCAAACATCGCACAGTGATAGATACTCATAACTCAGAGGGCTTAATTGTGCTTAATTTGTTTGGAATAGGAATGTGCTTTCAATTAGAGCGTGGATTTTGGCCTGCATGTTTAAAGGAGGCTGTCAGGGAAAATTAAGAATTTGCTTGCTTTCGGAGTTACTGTTTTTTATCAGCAGACGAGCCAGAGCCCCCAACAGAAGGCGGAGGATAATTAGGAGGCCAACATAGTACCTTGTTGGAGAAGGAGTGAGGGAGAAGATAGAGGAGAGAGATGAATGGGGGGCAGAGCAGGAGGAAATGAGAATAGCATTTACCTTCTCACCAGCAGACTGTCGGCCCTGGGTGATGTATTGGTTTCATGTACATACCTCTGCATCGTGGGTTCACTTCTAGCCAACACAAATCTCATTAATAACTCTACACTTCACCTTTCCTACTTTATCTCTCTCTAATAAAGGGTAAACGAACACAACAAAACATCTAAATCCAAAATGTAACATTACATTTTATTATGATTCATTTAGATGTTTCTTGTGAGGTTTCACAATAGAGTCTAGATGTGTGTGTTTTATTTGACTTTGGCATGGTCTCCAAGGCACTGTCCGGTCTTTGCTCGATCAACATGATCTCAGATCTCCATGACAGTGAATGGGCCATCAACAGGTGCTGGTTAAGTTTGCATGACCATTCTCTCTTTTTGACTTCACGCTAAATGGCTGTTGGAAACTTGTGTGACACCTCATTTTGAAAAGAAAGATTCATTAGGCCGTTAACACATCACCTTCCTTTTATACATGTTGTGGGACAAAACACACTCTCACCTGCTGCATCATCATCATCACAACAATCCCACCAAGGGACAACGCTGGCTGGTTCCAGGACATTTCCAAGGCAGTTAGCAGGTCCAGCCCCATCGCTGCAAAGCTGCCTTCAATCAAGATCTTGTCAGAGGAGCTATATAAAGGCCCCAGTAGAGCAGGCAGGGGGAGAAACTGAGTTTGATGCTGAAGGGGAAAAAGAGCTAGAGAACGACACCAAGCCATGCCACAAGGCTGCTCCTCCTCAACGCCGAGCGAGCTGGTTGAGGAAGACACCCAGGAGATGAAGGGTGGATTAGCCGCCGATACTACGACTGCTCTATCCCATTCCTCCAAAATCACCGCACAGAAGCAGCCCCAGAGACGAAACAGCAAACACTGAAAAGACGCTGTCATTTTCCTAAGCTCATCCACCATTTCTGTATCTGTTGATAAAATGCCCGCCATGGTCCTGAATACTTACCCTGTGTCGCTCGTGTTACAGCCTTGATACGGTATTATATCAGCCATTGTATTGAGAAAGCACTAGGGTGAAATACAAAACATGTATATTTAATGCTGTTTTATGCAAAAGCTTATATCAGTTTGTATTAGCTTGTTGGCCATGCTATTTTGGCTTTCAATTAAAATTCAGTCCCAATTGCTCAACTGCCACAGCCATCTGGGATTTTACTTTAGACTTAAATAAACTACCAATTGCAGTTGGATTAGAAATGCAGAATAATAATCCCACTGCTAGATGTGATCCTCTAAATAACTAGTTATGCACTGGGACCAACAGTGGCTCTGTTCTCCTGAATTATCCTAATTGCTGATTGAATCTAGGACTAGAAGTAACACCTTTTTACCCTAATCTGTCCCCTTTCCCCCTCTGTTCTACCTCCACCCCATCTTCTTCCTCCTCCACCCCATCTTCCTCTAACCCATCTTTTTTCTCCTCATCTACCTCCACCCCATCTTTTTCCTCCTCCTCTACCTCCACCCCATCTTCCTCCTCATCTACCTCCACCCCATTTTTTTCTCCTCATCTACCTCCACCCCATCTTCCTCCTCCTCTACCTCCACCCCATCTTCCTCCTCCTCTACCTTCACCCCATCTTCCTCCTCCTCTACCTCCACCCCATCTTCCTCCTCATCTACCTCCACCCCATCTTTTTCCTCCTCTACCTCCTCCCAATTTCTTCCTTCTTGTGCACCCCATCTTCCTTCTTCATGACCTCTACGTCATTTCTTCCTTTCCCTGCAGCCCATTTCCCTCTGTTCACACAAACTGGATGTTTCATTGTATATGTAAATGAAACCAAAACTGTTCCGCCTTCTGTCATTGCGTATTTGTATTTAATGCATCAGCCACTCATGTTTTTACAGACATCTCTGCATGTTTTCAGTCAGTACAGTAGCCCATGGCCAACATGTGGTTGATGGTTACTGTGGGGATGCTTCCAGTCATCTGTTCTCCTCACTCTCCCTCCCTGGTAACTGTCTGTCTGTGTGTGCACGTGTTTGTGTACAAGGCAAAGAGCATGACCGGAGCAGACAGGCAGATGCTCTCTGTGGGTCTCCTGAGGTCTTCCACTTCACGGGCCATTAGAGGCGTCTCTTCCCATCAGCGATTGGCCCGTCACTCAGGCCATCCAGCCCTAGAGAGACTCTCCTGTTCCCCGTCTCTCTCTCTCAAGTCGCCTGCCTCCTTGCCTTGTAGATTGCATGGCCCGTGTCAGATGTCACTCGCAATCCTGAGTGATTTGTGCTGGCGTGTGTGGGTGTAAAGCCATTGGTGTTCTCCACTCCGGGATGGCGCGTCTTTCCCCATACAATGCCCTCGGCTCACTGAGTCACCGCCAGTTGACTTTATTCTCCAATGGTGTGTCAGTGAAATCCCACTTCTGAGACATTTGGGCCAGTGTATTTGTCACCCTAAGAACACAATGTCATCTTATTACCATTGACGTTGGCAAGCAAAGGCGTGAATTTGCACTGATTGATTGACCGACTGAATAGTTAATCAGTTTATTGACTAAATACACACACTGCCGGTCCTTGAGTCACGTTCAATTATTAAATAATTTGTATATTAAGTGCTGGAAAGGATGTCAAATAATGTCATACAATCACCAAAAACAAATTCACAGATTGTAACGTTTTCTATGAATTTTCTGTGTTTCAGTTTTTTCTGTGCCAGGTGTGTAGAGAGCACTGGGAGCGTAAATAGATGTTGGGCTGATGTGATTAACACATGTAACGGGAGATTACACTGCGCAACTGATAAAAGGAGCTAGCTGCATTAGCACACAGCGTAACAAACACATGAATATCCCTATAGGATAATGCTGGCTCTCCAAACCCCTAAGCTGTTTCTTGTTCCTTTTTTGTCTTTGTTCTGGAAGCAACAAAAAAAAACCTGGCCTCCAAAAAGGACTTAATTAGCCTGAATAATAGCCAAGCATGTGTGGACTTAATCCCTTGGCCGAAAGCTCTGCGTTAATGGCTTCCTTGTCATTCACCGGCACCGTAAGAAAACATGTTCTTCTTTTCACGTCGAGCAGCTTTCTCTTCCCGCATGCTCCCTCAATCGCTCACTGTGCTGAATTAACCTATGGAATGAGCGCTACCCGCTGCGTCAACCCACCGGCACAGGCCTCTCCTTTCATTCCCTCCTTCTCTTTTGAATCGGCTGAAGGAAATTATGATGAATCCACTCATCGTCTGGCATCACGTCGGCCCTCTCCACATCCCTAACAAGAGAACAAATTGCTCACTTCCTTCATTCATATTAACTACAGTGCAGACTTTTTTCCACCGAACTGGGCCCTGCGTGTGCTATAAAGAGTTGTTGTCTCGGAAGAGATTTTGAGATACTCATGAAAGTTAGTTTTTTTCCCTCTCTCCACAAACTGAATGAACTGTGAAGCATCTGTGTGGCGAAATTTAAAGCGCCGCTGAGTAAATACGTCAATTTTTTTTTACCTCAATACATGTGGTTTCTTACATTTTTAATCACTTAGAAATTAGAATTGTTTTCCCCTTTGATGTTTTCAGTGATCTTAAGTGGCAATTTTCCTTATGTTGCTCAATCGATCGTGCTATACAGTGGTTGCATCGTCAAAGTTACGTTTATTTCCCATCTCCCTTATACTTGCATCGGTTGGATCAGATGTTGGGTCAGTGTCACTGAGAAGAAGCAGACCTGAATGTCCTCATATAGCTGCAATGTCTTCCACAATGGGCGAAATCGCAAAATGCCTATTCTAAAACGGAAATCATTTCTCACCACGGCTGAAATAAAGTTTCATAAAGGACTTTCACCTATTTTTCTCTCATCCTCTGTCCCCATCACCCCAAAACGACACTCTCTGACAGCAAAGGTGAGCGAGGAATTAAGGAAATATAAAGACACTACTAGAACGAAGCTGGTGCGTAAATGTATTGGATATGTAAATGAATAAATGTGACCGGGGTAATCCATTCTCATTCTTCTGGGACAGTTTGGCGCGACTGAGCACGACCCTCTCCAGCGGGAACTCACCACGCATGGCTCAGCGGCCTCCAACCGGTATGAATAGTGAAGCAGGTTGTCCCAAATAGTGGCCTTTCTCTCTCACACAATGCCGAGGGGCTGAGCCGGGCTATTTGCCGATTTGACATTCACAGACAATAAATGGCTCCTGACATCTCTTCCAGGGGAAAGTCATTTCCCCAACATTTCTAATGGACCAGTATAAATCTTTTAAATTATAAATCAATAAATAGTTAATACAATAATAGGAATCTTTATAAATATTTAAGTAAGTGGATAGAGAGAGTGGTGTACGGGGACTCCCAAGTGCATAGATATACACACACGGAAACACACAGAAACACACGTACGGTCTGTCACAAACACACACACACGTACGAAGAAGCACACAGAAGCACACGCATGGTCTGTCACAAACACACACAGAAACACACGTGGTGGGTCACACACACAGTTAACATTTACAAAATAAGTGTAATGCATTCCTGTGTTATATTTGTGTTTGAGTCTGCCCCTTGTGTGTCAACATGTGCTCATATTAGCCTGTATGTATTTATAACAATATAGTTGTTCATTACTGTACAATAACTGTTGATTTGGGGTTGGACTTGGTGTCATGGCCTACTAACAGCGATTCTCATCTTTAAGGACAATCAATGTCACCGCCAAATTGTAGTTTTTCTATATAGATGCATTCATTTTAGCTGAGCAGTTATTGTGTTTATCGTGTCATTGGAGACAAATATCTTCATAAATGTTCTCCTGATGAAACAGTGTTTCAAAGCACACCGCACACCAAAGCAATGTGACATGGCTTGAAGTCAATGCATGAAGCTGGTTATCCTCTCTTTCCTCTGTCTTTCTGACAGCCTTAATGTCATCCTCCCTCATCCGGAGGTTCATTCTGGGGAACAGTCCCTGCTGCTGCTCTGCCTGATCAGCTGTTGAAAACCCTCTCTCTGTCACGCACCCGGCAGGGAAATGACACTCAGTGCGACAGTCCAATTTTCCCTTAACGGATGGCCGCTATCACAGCGCACCGCCGCTCCAACGTTCACCGGTGACTTTTATTTTGCTTTCTGCCAAGAGAAATGGATGGGGGCCTCCTGGTCTCTCAGAAGAACACCAGCCACCACAGCAGGCTGCCATCATCTCATCTACAGCTCCAGGGAGATGCTGTGTCTCGTTTGTCTGCCTCTGCTGTTATAGGCCCCCGCTACACCTACCAGGGCCCCTGACGTCCCTAACACACTTACTGATCTATACATTCCATTCTGCTTGGACGGGTTGATGTCGTTTCCCCTTTTTACAGTTAATATCTCCCAATTTGGCCCACTCTCATGCAGGTCATTATAGTTATCGTGTCCTTTTGCCAATCTTTTTTGCCTACCTCTCTCTTCCTATCTCTTTTTGTATTTTTATTTCTATCTCTATTCTTCATTCCTATATAGTTGTTATTATTTCTATTACAACTGTAGATACGCACACATAGACAGACAAAAACAGAGACACAGACACACAGAAAGATTGTCTTGTTCATGTCTTTCTGTCTCCGTCCTCCTCTCTGTGGCTGCTTCAAGGACCCTCTCTCATCCCTGGCTAACAGCCTCAGGTAGACAGAGCTGTTCATTGCCCTCCTCTCCCCTCCTGTCCTATCATAATGAGCCTTGCTATTTGACTGAATTGAATTAGGGGGGTGGGCTCCTCCACCCCCCTGCCAACCCTGACACTGAACCCACATTCCTTGTCATGGTGCCAGGCAATTAGGTCGAGTGCCGTGGCTTCTTAGTCATAGCCAGTTAAATCCAGAGAACATCTCTGCATCCCCCATATCCACCTCCACCCTTGTGGGATCAATGTGTGCAAAATGAACTTGGAGTCTGGCCTCGTCTGGCCACATTCTGTTATCATTGAGCAAAGACAAGTACAGAGGCTGGCAGATAGAGACGTTTTATTTGTGGTAGTCATCACATTCCCTATGTACTGGTTTGTGAGTTTGCCAATTTACAGACTTCGACCCATAGTAATTAGTTAATAGTGTTATAGATATACAGTGTATTTTTCATTCAAATTCAGTATTGTTTATGGAGCAACTCTTGGTTAATGCATTCATCTTAAGCTAGCTAGTTGGAATAGCCACACAAGCCAGTAACAGTAAGTTGGGTAACATGGGGTAAGGTGCCCCCCCCCTACCAAATTATTAAAACACAAAATGTCAATGCAGCTTAGTTAAAGAAAACAATTCACATAATTATATTGATTAATTAGATTAATGAATGTAATTTATGTGCAGGCGAGGTAAGATACAGAGGCACAATTCTGTGAAACCCTATGGCATTGTCTTTCATTGGGAGGTATTCATGTAATTCATGTGCATGTAGGTAAGATACAGAGGCACACTTCTGTGAAACCCTTTGGCATTGTCTTTCATTGGGAGGTATTCATGTAATTCATGTGCAGGTAGGTAAGATACAGAGGCACACTTCTGTGAAACCCTATGCCATTGTCTTTCATTGGGAGGTATTCATGTAATTCATGTGCAGGTAGGTAAGATACAGAGGCACACTTCTGGGAAACCCATGGCATTGTCTTTCATTGGGAGGTATTCATGTAATTCATGTGCAGGTGAGGTAAGATACAGAAGCACACTTCTGTGAAACCCTATTGCATTGTCTTTCATTGGGAGGTATTCATGTAATTTATGTGCAGGTGAGGTAAGATACATAGGCACACTTTTGTGATAATGGCCCATTTTAACCTGGGAGTGTTCAACTCCAACACAACAACACAGCCACAATGTGTTTAAATATACCAGATCTTCTAACCCTGGGGTCATAATGTTTTGGCTCATCCGTGTATCCATGCAACAGAAATTGATTAAGGCTTAATTAGGCAATTCACCTTGATTGTAAAAGGACCAACCTGTCGTTTGCCTCTGGTGTTCGGCATGTTTAAGGACGGATATGTCTGGCTTTAGACTTCTATTGTTCAATATTGGAAGGCATTTGAAGGTATCAACTGGAAAGAGGTGAGTGGTTTTGTGTACAAGTGTGTGTGTGTGTGTGTGTGTGTGTGTGTACATGTGTGTGTGTTTGTTTGTGTGTCAGTGTGTGTAGCACTGGAGGACCCACTTCCCCCATTATCGGCCTATGGAGGGATTTTAAAATCCACACTCAGCACTGCCGTCCGTCAAACTGCAGTGGAAGCACTGTGCTGCTGGGCAGGGGGGTAGCCAGAAATATTGTGAACTTTCAGCAGATTTTAGTCCCCGAAAAATCCCCTCCCTCTTAGTCTGTCAGAGCAGCACAGGTGGCATATCCTGACGAGGTGGCCATTTAAATCAGAGAGTGGGAGAAGGAGTCCCAACCAAAGCAGTGGTTAATGATTAAAGAGAAAATAATGGAAATGTCTGGAAAACACAAAAGAGGATCCGAATGTGTTCTAATATCAGGAAACATGTTTAAATAATATATTAGATGTCCATGTTTTACATCTGGTTTCTCATTGTGAATATTAAATCATATGAATTGGTGGGGATGTATATTAGTCCATTAAATAAACCAAGCCACTCTCAGGGACAAGCAAACAAACTGCCCAACAAGGTGTTTTAATGGAGGGGCTATGGTAAGTATGTGAGTGGCTTCTATTAATACACAGGTCGGTGGACAAAAGGACATGTGGCAGGTTTACTCACTAGGATGTTTTTCTCCTTTTTATATAACCTCTAATGTAAACACTAGATTCCTCTCGCTCCCACAGGTAGCCAAAATCTTACAGAAATGCCATTGATTAGATATTCATGTACAACTGTAAGACAAATCTGCACTTCTGGCAAATAATTTCACTGCACGAATGTTAACCTCTTCTTTAGAATTTTCCTCAAAGAAAAGTTTAAAAGAAATCTAGTTCTAAATTGGATTATTTCCATCCATCCTTGTGATGACCTTAATATCCAGGTGCTCTGTTTTGCGGTGTCCCAGCCAAGCAGAACCAAGATTTTACATAGATAAGTATTCAGCAGCACTGTCAGTGAGTTTTTTCTTTTGAAAGGTCAAAGCCTTCCTAGTGCCCCCAGGACAGTACTAAAGTCACTGGACCTCGTTTTAGTGTCTAAACAGACAGAGACTTTGCCAGATTGTGACCTAGGGCTGTGGCATTGAAAACAAGTCCGCTTCTCTATGATCAGTGAAACAGAGCCAGGTCACTGGCTTTATGGAAATGCGTTGTCTCAGCCAGCTTGTTTCCTCAATTATGTAAAGTTTCATGTAGGCTACTCTATCTGCAACCTAATGTCACCCTGTAACAGGTATAATTTGATCTAACTTGCCTATTTATTATAGTTTCCTTATTTCTTTATTCTTCATTTAGCTGTATCTGTTTTTTTCTTATTTGCTTGAACTAAAGCCATGACCAGTGTTTTTAAAATGTATATCTACAGCTTTAGAAGACGAGCGTTCACTCACAACAGCTGGCCACGACTGGAGTTTAAGGTTGTGCCACTAGGGGGAGCCAGTCATTAGTAATAGCCTCCTGGAGGAGTGGGATGTAGAGAATCTGGACTGGAAAAGTGATACAGAATATAGTGTCTATTTTAGTGACTTTTTATTGTAGTTGTTTTTAGCTTATTCAAAAATTGTGTTAGCTTAGCTTGTGTTCGTTTTTGAGAAACCTTTTCTTAAATGAATATACATTAGCAGCCAGAAAGCAAACTATTCTGTCTACAAACTACCACTATTAGACATTTGTAATTGTGTTCAGATTTAATTGAAATGGCAGTGTCACCACGTAAGGTACTGTCATTCCTGCACCTGTTTGTTCTGCCTCATCTGAGTTTATTGCATTTTGTCTCATCAAACCAGTGACTTTTCAAGGATATGTGTGTTTGTGTGTTTTCTGAGGAACACCCTCTCCTCTTTCAGGGGCAACATGCGTTTGTGATTTGAATGTTGAAGTTAAGGTGTACATACCTCAGGCGGGGCTGACTGGATCTCATTTGGCCAGGGTGCTAAGCTTTATACTGCCAGAGGGCCCACATGTTGTAGAGGTTCACCTGTGGAGTCTGATAACATCTGCTTCACTAACTGAAAGGCGTCTACAGGCTAATGGGCAAAACATCTTCCTTCAGATGCCCTGGCGTCCTCTCACTGCAGAGTGCTTAGCAACTACACCAAACAAAAACCTGCGAGCATTCCGTATCCGCGAAAAACTCTGTCCTCGCTCAACCCTAAGCCATTAGTATAAACGTCTCTCACTCTCTTCTTTTTTCTTCTTTTTCTCGTTTACACTACTGGTGACTCGATCGGTGGCTTGGTTGTACATTTATCTGCTGGGTGACTGATCAGGTTCATTGGAGTGTCAAAGAATCTCAAGGAAGTTTAAACAGGAGCCAATAACCAGAGGACTTCAAAGCCACTGTGACCCTTTGGGGATAATAGCCTCGGGACCTGTGTCATTCAGCCCAATAGCTGATCTATCACTAGTGCTGTGTTTTCCCCCTGATTCAGCCAGAGGGGCCCCTTGGCCTCTCCTTTTACTGATCCACAGGATAGAAAGGCAGTAGAGCCTGGTGTCTGACACACTCCACTGAACTCTTCACTTTCATCTCTATTTGTTCCCTTGCTTTACAAACACCGAACGGCGTTCTGTTTGTGAGGCAAAACTAACGGCCAAATCAATAGGGAACATGAGAACATATAATTGCACATCTTGATTTAGCCGTTGTTCAGCTTGAATGAGCAGGAAGCTGGAACGACTGGAGTCAGACTAACTTTCAGTTGGAGGTTTGTTATTGAGAAGATCGTATTTGCTGTCCTGCAAAACACAGTTCACTGGTAACATACTGTATTCTGTTTGGCCTATTTTAGATTGCAAGACTGATTGAACTCACTTTGATAGACTGTTGTGTCATTTTTTGTTCTGTCCTTAGCGTTTCTTTTGATTTGGCAGACCATGACAGAGCAACCATCGTTCTTCACAGACAGACCATGACAGAGCAACCATTTTGATTTGGACAGACCATGACAGAGCAACCATCAGACCATACCATTCACAGACAGACCATGACAGAGAAACCATCGTACTTCACAGACAGACCATGACAGAGCAACCATCATACTTCACAGACAGACCATGACAGAGCAACCATCGTTCTTC
This sequence comes from Dallia pectoralis, assembly GCA_029465975.1. NCBI lineage: Eukaryota > Metazoa > Chordata > Actinopteri > Esociformes > Umbridae > Dallia > Dallia pectoralis. The sequence goes on along the minus strand of CM055728.1, from coordinate 13,970,156 downwards.
ACAGACAGACCATGACAGAGCAACCATCGTTCATCACAGACAGACCATGACAGAGCAACCATCATACTTCACAGACAGACCATGACAGAGCAACCATCCTACTTCAGACAGACCATGACAGAGCAACCATCCTACTTCAGACAGACCATGACAGAGCAACCATCATACTTCACAGACAGACCATGACAGAGCAACCATCATACTTCACAGACAGACCATGACAGAGCAACCATCATACTTCACAGACAGACCATGAGAGAGACAATCATTGTACTTCACAGACCGATCATGACAGAGCAACCATCGTACTTCACAGACAGACCATGACAGAGCAACCATCGTACTTCACAGACAGACCATGACAGAGCAACCATCGTACTTCACAGACAGACCATGACAGAGCAACCATCGTACTTCACAGACAGACCATGACAGAGCAACCATCGTACTTCACAGACAGACCATGACAAACAATCATCGTACTTCACAGAAAACAGTAACAGTAATATTTTCTTATCCGAACGGGACCATTCTGGTCAGTTTATTGCCCCTACCCCATGGGGTGGGTGCCCCAGATGTCCTGTCAAGTCTGGCAAAAACAAAAACACTGCATTTCAAATGATTGACCCCATATCAAATCAAAGGTCAAACCAGATTGTGGTGTTTTGGGGATGCTTTGCTGCCTCAGGACCTAGACGACTTCCCATCATCTACGGAATCATAAATTCTGCTCTGTATCTGAAAATTCTAGAAGGAAATGTCAAGCGATCCTCCTGTGAGCTGACTCTGAAGCACACCTGGGTCACGCTGCAAGGCATTAATACAACACAAACGAGCATGTGTACATCAGACTGAACATTAACAATACATTATTTAAAAAATGGTGGAATTATGTTGCCGCTGTATGTTTGGCAGAAAAATGTTTTACTCTGTAACTGGAAGCATTCGAGAATGCATAATAGACGTTGCACTACTATGTTGTGTCTAATGTTATGACATGAGGTTTTATTGGGCGAACCTGGAATTCAAACAGACACTTATTGGGGGTTTATGATTTGGTTGTTATATGGCAGCTATGGACTGCTGCGGCAGGAGACATTCCTCTCTTAAATGTAAAGACTAGAGCCAATGATTGATCATCCATGAGATTAAAACCGCAATTGCCCTTCTAATTCCAAAGTGCTGCCTTTAAAAGCTATTGAAAATCATGGAACAAATGTAAATATAAACTTTTCTATAGATCTCAGAGATTTAACCTTGCAAATGATCTTCAGGGCGGGTCATAAAACTATTCTAAAATAACCATTTAAAAACATATTTAAATGCAATGCATCGTCTTGTTGACAACATATTCTGTTGTGGATTACACTACACTATTGACTAACACATCATTTAGCTGCGTGTGGTGAAAAAGTATTTTATATCCTGCTTGCATGCATTTTTCCATTTGATTATGGCCCCAAGACTACAGGTTATTTGACAGCAGAGGGTTCTGGCACATTTCCATCCTGAACATAGATAGCTGGAAAGCTACTTTGCAAACGGTCTTGAAAACATTAGCTAATAATTAAGCACTTAATTTTAACTTGATTGAAGGTAATAGAAAGCTTTATCAAATCTTCATTAAATCTTTATTACTTCGAGATATATTTGTAAACATTTGTGAGGGATTTTGTCACAATGGGTGATAAAGGAGAGGAGCCTGGTGCCGTTTGCAACTGACAAACAATATATTTAATAATTCAAAATTAGAAAAATAGAATGCAGTCTCAATTGCACTCACGTTACAGTAATACACAAAGACGTAGGGACAGAGAGGGAATATATAGGCTGTCATTACTAGGGGATGAGAACCAGGTGTGAAAGTGGACAAGACATTACTATTAATTTGTTAAATAAAATGTTATTGGACACAACGTCCCATCCTTTAACAATTAATTTCAGTTTGTTGCTGCCAATTACTGGAATGATGTAAATGACACTAGTCTCAGCAGCTTGTTCATTTGAGTAAACTATCTAATATCTGTATATTTTCAATCCCCCTCTTTTCATTTCTCCAACTGTATTTAGTGAAACTAAATGTTTATTTGTATCCAAAAATATTAATATTTTTCGCAGTATTCAGGTTGTCCGCCAGAATTGGTTCTCAAGTTACTTACCTGGTTAAATAATGGCTAAATAAATCAAATCTATGGAATCGTCCCTTGTTTTATTGTTGCCACTAACGTATCACTTTCATCTAGTATCAGAACAATGAAATGTAATAAAGACAGATGGTGACTTTCCCTCTGAGTGTGACTTGCATTTATGGGAAGCCCTTGCAGGTCTAGCCCAACAAAAACACCAGTGATCGATCCCCTTGGCTGAGCACCAGTAAAAGAAATAAATGATCCAGATTTGGCCTGTGCTGTAAATTCTCCTGGACCGCCAGACTGAAGAGGGGACCTGGGTGTGGTCTGGCTGGGCCGAGTTTCACTAGCCCCCCTGGTCCTCTGGTGGCTCGGCTAGACTACAGCAGCTAATCCTCTGTTAATAATAGTCCCTAGTAGTCATTTCTCACGGATGTAGGGCTTTCTAATGTCGGTTTTCCTCAGGGGTTTACTAAAAGAGTCAGTTACTTAATAGATCACTTTGGTTAAGTCAAAACCATGCACTGCACGGTTGGAGTTCCTGGTGGTTTTTATAGGATGAACCTATGAGCTATTGGCAGGGCTTCATACACAGAAATTAAATAAATACATAGAATTAAAATAATTTGTATTGATTAGATTTCTTAACATTAAATCGTTCATATCAATTTGTGATATTGCTGCAACAGAACACTGAAACGCATTAAAAATGGATCTCTGACTAGATAGACTGAATTGCTGGCAGGTTCCTTGAGATATTAACTAATATCTGAGCAGTTGTTTGACTTGGCTCCAACACATCCAACTTGCCTATGTAGGATTGTGCTGAATCTTTTGCCCCGTAGAGTCGAGTAATCTTGGCTTTATGTTAAAATCTTTAACACCTTGAGTGACTGCTTCACAGTATTTTGATAGAGCTACAGATATGGAAGACTACTCTTTGAAATTTTAAGGGGTTCTATAAATGTAGACTTTGGGGAGCCCCTATACATTCTTCTAAAGAGTTCCTCAAATAAGCTTTTAGGATTGCATTTTTTGATTTATAACATTAGTGTTCATTCTGATTTTAGTGGCAAAGCAGAAAGGCAATGACTCCTAGTAGAGCCACAACTCCAATGGATTTCCTCTGCCGTGGATGACAACTGTGAATAGAAACAAAGCAATACAGAGGCTTTTGATACTACAGATCAGGCTACAAAAATGTGTTAGCCTATCAGGTTAAGCATTCTCAGGGCTTTTTAAACTGCCTACAAATGTTTGTTGGTCTACATGACCAAACGACCAAACCTCATGTGTGGTCCCATGTGTGGTCCCTCAAAAGTAGATTTTGGGGTGTATATTGTTCAATTTGTATATGTTATCACTCTGCAGCATCATTTAAAAGCATGGTATTAATTTTTACAGATATACTGACAATACACAACTGTTAGTCATATTGTATCTCAGTATCCGCCGATCACTTGAGTCCTATGGACACATTGCATTAATACATGGATGGCTGAGTATTTCTTACAACTTAACAAGATTCAAGCTGAGGTTTTGGTTATAGGTGCCAAGGCTAAAGAGCAAAACGAACTACTACTGTTGATTAGATAGCTAGAAATCTATGTGCAACCTTTGCCTCTGACCTCAATGTTAAAATGTTCCTTCAGAAATTGGACAAAATTTGCCTTTTATCATTTTAAACACTGCAAAGATTAATGTGTTTCTGATGGACGACTAATGCATGCTTTTATGGTTTATCTCTAGCAGACTTGACTATTGCAATTTCCTTCTGTCCAACATGTTCCCCCCCAAAACATTCTGTAAACTGCAAATAGTTCAGAATGCAGCAGCTGGAGTACAAACTTAGACCAGAAGAAGGGAACAAAAACCACTTTAAAGTTACTGAATTGGGTGCTTGTTATTCAAAAACAAATTATATTAAAGTAGCTTTTTTGATTTCATGTTTTGTAAAATTGAGATTGATGGGATGGCTGCTTTGTAGAAATAATTACTACATTTGTAGATGTTACATGTGATCTACATAGCATTTGGAGGGAAAGCAGTACACATTCTACATGCATTAAGAAAACTATGAAACTATATATTTGTTATCAGTCTTGTGATGCATAAAATTATGTGAAGTTGCTTTTGGAACATGAAGTCAACTCGGCTGTTTGGGGGATGAACTAGAAGAACAGGACGAATGAACATTTGGCCCCATGTAAAAAGTGGATTGACTTCCTCTCTAATCAGACGAAACATGCATTTTACGTCTAATCCCGGGAGGTCACAAACCTAAAATCTCGGATTATGAAAATAATTAATAAAGTACCGCATACACCTTTGCCATTAAACCCTTAAAACTGTTAGGGGGGTGTTCAACATTCCCAAGTTCTCCCAAATCATCCCACTCCACTGCTCCTTCCATTGCCTTCCAGTTGAAGCTCATCATCAACTGTTTCTAATCAGTTTAGCCGGATTCACATCAAATAGCTTTGTTTCGCCACCTCTTCTTTTGCCATCACAACTTTACTTTTCTAGGAATGAGTAATGTAGTGATGAACCAGTTATATCCAGTTAACCTGGCTTCAGTTAGGTTCTCATGTAAATGACATACAAAGACCAGAGCGCATGAACGTGACGTGCTAACATTTAGACATTTGGAACTAAGCTCTGAATAGACTTCCAGGTATATTTTTGTTCCGGTTTTGTAGTTATGGCAACATGGTGAATCAGCCACTGAGTGTCAGCGGCCATGCTAACAGCATTTTCTAACACACACATTAAAACCCCTGTTGAACTGGCAGGTCACTGTTTTATTCGACTGGACGTTACACATAGTGAGCAGACCCAGATCTTTCCGGTTGAGCAGAACCACCTTGCACACCAATCTTTGTTTGGAGCAAAGTTAGACATGACCAATTATATTCTAATGAAACAGATAAAGGCATTTTTCTGCACACTTGGGTAAAAGCTTAGCAATAACTCACATTGCACAGCGCGCAGGAAGCACCCATAAACATTTCACATGTATTATTTGGGTTAATCTCCTCCTTTACTTCTATTTACATGGCGTGCCTCTGATCGACATCTCTTTCGAGTAGAATTAATACCGGGCGTTGGAGCAGAGCTGTAATTTAAGCAAACACAAGGTAAATCACTTTTGTAGCCACAATTAAAATGTCACCCTGTGCTGTAAAATGTCCAGAATATTATGTTCTTATGGACGCTGTGAGATAAATCCACACTGTCAGCTCTGATTCACTACGCCACATTAAATTATTTTAGATCAATTCAACTTATCAGCTCAGTTTACAAGGCCCCATTGTAACTGTTGCGTTCCTCGCTCCAGAGCAAGGGAATGTCCTCCCCTCTCTGCTGGGAGCTGTGGCACTTTTAGCATTTATTGAGCAATTGCCAAATTACAGGCGTGGGGGAAGGACATTGATGTTAATTCGGCCCTGTTGCACGTCAGTTAGGACACCTGGTATCTGACTGACCCATCTTCAGCTCCCAAAACCCATGCTATATAATCTTGTTCCAAACAACGTTACAGGTTATATTTTTATTGTTTTCCTTTTGATGTTTTACGTGTTTGACCACACACTAGCTCAGACACAAAAACCCATGATCTTCTTTTGGCAATATGCCTGGTCATTTGTTTACTGCCCAGATATCCAATCAATGTCTACTTTACATTTTTTTTGCTGTGATGTATTTCATAAAGCATCAATATGCTCCACACCTTGTCTTTGCCTTAATATTTGGTATCAACAGTCAGTGCTAGTGTCTAGAAAAGACACAATCCAAGTTTGAAGCTGTACGCTGGCCTTGTAACAAAAATGTAACCTGGGATCATAAAAACATTAATAAATTCAGCATATGTATTGTTTGCGTTCTATGTTGACGTGCCTTTATATTTTACTATATATGTCCATATTCTGGCGTACATCATTTCAGCTAGGTATCCAAATTTGACATAGAGACGGGTGACAATTGTAATGTGATACATATGAAATCGCAAGCAACAACAGCTGATTCAATACTTCTAATAATCACATTGACTTGATTAATCTGTGTGTTATTTTAGGGCCACACATGGGGCTCTGAGTATCCCTGCTTACATCAGCAAATGCATACAGACTAACACAGCCAAACAGACCTTAACCACGTAATTGGCCAATGAATTTGATTGGCACTTCTCACTTTCAATCACATACATGGTTGTCATTGGTCTGTAAAATACGTTCCCACTGCTATTGGAGAACATGGAGCCATGCAGCATAAGCATCTAATCGTTGTGTCGTTAAAATAGAATTGTTCATATGTCATATTTCGTAGTCAATCATTTGATTTGCCAGAGTTGTATTTCAGACTCTCCCTAAACTGCAACCCACTGCCTTGATAGTTTAACTGTTTGAACTAGAATATAAACGATGTCTCCGTTGTTGCCTTTGACTATTATTCACAATCACAGACTAAGCATTTAACTGTAAGCCAAGTCCAAACATATCTACTTTGTAATAGTAGGGATGCACAATACAATTGTACATGCTATTGTTGTTAATGAGCCTAATGGGTTGTCATAGCATCACAATGTTTGGGGTCTGCTTTAAAATGAATAGCTTTCATTTCCGTCCCTCAGGGGACTTAAAAAGCGTTGAGACTGTGCTTAGTCTGACTGGGTAGATTCACTTTATGACACTGCTGTGACGTGCATTTGTGATTTCACACCCCTAATGTAAAATTTATAGTTGTGGTATTAAATGACTGGCTGGTAACCGAAGCCCTCGGAGAACAAAGCGGGCGTGTTTGGTGATCCCCCGCACATGACTCCTGGCTCGCCACCCCACTACCCTTCTGCTCCAGTTTACAGCCTCAGAGGTGTGATCCCAGCATGATGGCCTGCATTATAACCGCATTATAACTGTAAAATGAGAGCCACGGTGGTACTAATGGCGAATGGGGCGCAATGAGGAAAACACATGGAGCTGCAGGGGTAGGGGTGCACAGGACTTTTCTCAGGGAGCAAGGCTGTGTGTGGGGGACTGGGAGGTAGGGCTGGAGATGGGGGGGGTGGAGCCCCATCATCCAGGCATTCGGCGCTGACCACAGCTTAGCACGGCTTGGAGCTCACGAAGTATCTCCGTGGCTCCCAGTTCAAACAGAGATCTTTTTCATGTTCGCCCCGGTTTCATGTAAAAGCACACCTCTCCTGGGAACCAATTCGACCCCCTCCCCTATCGTTGGTTTTGGTTAACACATATCAGCTATGGGATATGATTAAGATCAAGGTTCTGTACTCTAATTAGAAGGATTTCGCAGTTATCCATTTCCTAGAAACACGTTGGTTTTTCTCAACTTCTGACCAGGGGGGAGGGTCTCATACTACCAAGGTAGCTACTGGATGATGACTGACCATGATGAAGGTCACAGGTAGCTACTGGATGATGGCTGACCATGGTGAAGGTCACACTAGCTTGGTAGCTACTGGATGATGGCTGACCATGGTGAAGGTCACACTAGCTTGGTAGCTACTGGATGATGGCTGACCATGATGAAGGTCACAGGTAGCTACTGGATGATGGCTGACCATGGTGAAGGTCACAGGTAGCTACTGGATGATGGCTGACCATGGTGAAGGTCACACTAGCTTGGTAGCTACTGGATGATGGCTGACCATGATGAAGGTCACAGGTAGCTACTGGATTATGGCTGACCATGGTGAAGGTCACACTAGCTTGGTAGCTACTGGATGATGGCTGACCATGGTGAAGGTCACATGTAGCTACTGGATGATGGCTGACCATGATGAAGGTCACAGGTAGCTACTGGATGATGGCTGACCATGGTGAAGGTCACAGGTAGCTACTGGATGATGGCTGAACATGGTGAAGGTCACATGTAGCTACTGGATGATGGCTGACCACGGTGAAGGTCACTGGTTGCTACTGGCTGATGGCTGACCATGGTGAAGGTCACAGGTAGCTACTGGATGATGGCTGACCATGGTGAAGGTCACACTAGCTTGGTAGCTACTGGATGATGGCTGACCATGATGAAGGTCACAGGTAGCTACTGGATTATGGCTGACCATGGTGAAGGTCACACTAGCTTGGTAGCTACTGGATGATGGCTGACCATGGTGAAGGTCACTGGTTGCTACTGGATGATGGCTGACCATGGTGAAGGTCACAGGTAGCTACTGGATGATGGCTGACCATGGTGAAGGTCACACTAGCTTGGTAGCTACTGGATGATGGCTGACCATGGTGAAGGTCACACTAGCTTGGTAGCTACTGGATGATGGCTGACCATGGTGAAGGTCACAGGTAGCTACTGGATGATGGCTGACCATGGTGAAGGTCACACTAGCTTGGTAGCTACGGGATGATGGCTGACCATGGTGAAGGCCACACTACTGAGGTAGCTACTGGATGATGGCTGACCATGGTGAAGGTCACAGGTAGCTACTGGATGATGGCTGACCATGGTGAAGGTCACAGGTAGCTACTGGATGATGGCTGACCATGGTGAAGGTCACAGGTAGCTACTGGATGATGGCTGACCATGGTGAAGGTCACATGTAGCTACTGGATGATGGCTGACCACGGTGAAGGTCACAGGTAGCTACTGGATGATGGCTGACCATGGTGAAGGTCACAGCGGGATTTCATCATGCTTCTTACACCCCTCTCAGCTATGTCTGTCCAACCAGCACATCCAGTTTTGTAGTGCATTATGAATCACAATTGGGTAAATATAATTGTATCCTATAAAAAAACGCTAAAAAATTTTATCGCAACATTTGGCTCAAATGCCTGGTGATGGGGGTCAGGTTCGGGAATGGGGGTCAGGGTCGGGAATGGGGGTCAGGGTCGGGTTTGGGGGTCAGGGTCGGGTTTGGGGGTCAGGGTCGGGAATGGGGGTCAGGGTCGGGAATGGGCGTCAGGGTCGGGAATGGGGGTCAGGGTCAGGAATGGGGGTCAGGGTCGGGGCCAACACAGACAGCGGCGTCAGGGGTTAAAGACACATTTTTAAGCTGTGCCAGATTGTGTAGATCACGTTTTCAGGAGTGTACAGTAGCTTCCCTCCAGTACAGTAGAGGCAGCGCCATCTGCCCTTAAACAGGCCGATGGCTAGTTTACTATAGCACAAGCTTGGCTGTGGCACATGTTGTAGCACCTTTCACAAAGGTTAAGACATGCGTCACGATAAAACACATTTAGACATAAAATCAACTAAAGGCATATAAATTAGCATTTTGATTCTGTAGCTGATAATAACATTTCTACTATGAAATCAACTTTCCCCAGTGGACAATAAAGAATATTTATCTATCTGCTCCACCAGACGGAGACATCGACAAGAATATCAGTTTTAAACATGATTTTGTTCTGTTCACCATATAATTTATGAGGATGAATAACCTAACATGCCAATATAATTACAGAACATATTAGCAGTTTAGTGGTTGAATTAAATGAGAGTGCGCTAAATGCGACTACAAACGTAAAAACAGATCATACATATGACACAAACACTCACAGCCTAAAACACGTAATGTTAAAATGACAAGCATAATAATGGCAAGTCCAGTGAACTAAAATAGCCTAGCTAATCACCAAAACTAATAACAGCTGTGCCCAATGAAAACAAACTCACTGGAAATAATGCGTGCACCCGGAGTGAGAACAAAAGGTTCCTACTCGTGAAACACACGCGCACTAGATTTATACAAAACATAATATATAAATATCGGAAAAATATATGGAAGTGGGTGTTTTCTCTATTAACTCCTTCTCCGTCTTATTATAAATATGTTTTATTTATCTTTTTACCATGATCACATTTCAGTAGGACTGCAAATATGATACCATCGTTTTCTCATCTGAGATTGAAGAACCAGTTCCTGTTGGAGCTGAAACTTGTCTGATCAGTTCTTTTGACAATAGTTTGTTTATTGGTGCTGAAATAAACAAAAAGTATCTTTTCTCAATCTGGATCTTAAGTCCTGACCATTACTTTTTTTTGGTTGCAACTGACTTCTCTTCTGTTCTCCTGTTTCAGTATGTTTGGTTTGCAATTTATTTGTCAGTGACATGGGCAATATTTTTTTTATAATATTCTTACTTTTTATATATTATTATTGTTAGCGAATACCAGGAGCAATTTGGATTTGGTGCTCAATAGTACATCATTTTTTGTCTTTCTACTTTGTTCTGTGTCTTAGTCTGCTCCCCTTACTGAAGTCCTCATTACACAACCTGCTAAATCTTAGACCAATGTATTACACTAGTTATATCTAACAGTGCTTTTGACCTTTACCAGTGTTGACGACCGTTGCTAACAGGTTGGGGAATAGGGTGCAGTTTTGGAAACATCCAGCAGTTCCCAGGGCACCACTCTGCCTCCTAACTCTCTGGCTCACTGAAGCTGCGGTTATTCCACCACTGAGTTGTAAACGTGCAATAAAACCCTGCAGCGGCCCATTATGTGCGCTATGGGCAATGCTCCATATATTTTAATGTTCCACCGGACCAAGCCATATATTTTATCACATTATTCGCTGGTGTGATTCATCAGAAGGGGGAAATTATTTTGGGGTATCTGGTTTTGTTTTCAGAATATTGGGTCTTCAGCTTGGTATTGAACAAGAGTACAGGTCAAGTTTGAAGCCCTTTCTGTTGGCCTCATATGTCAGAGCTCCCTCCGAGGTCGTTCTACCGCCACCTGCAGGCAGGCTTCAGCGTTCGTCTTCACCGGCCTTATAGCTGCCATCGCATATCCTCCCCATCACATTATTGTCCGGTCTCGTCATCACTGCACCTGGTGCCCGTTTCCTCAGTTTTTAGGTCCCTTGTGTTTGGTCTTGTCTTTTTGTGGAATTGTTACATGTTACGTGTTCTGTGTCGTGAGTGAAACCTTACCAGATGTTCTTTGTGACATTGTATTTTCATTTTTTACTGTTGTTGACATTTAAGCGCTGTGATGCTATTGCTAACAACAAAAAAGCTGTCAAAATATCTTCCTTCCTCAACTGCTTCTGTCTAGTGTTTTTTCACTGATCTTAATATTGTTTGTCATGTGATTTCAAGGATAAAATTAATTTTTATTCATCCATTCCAATGCTGAAAGCTTAGCGGCAAATAGGAACCATTTTTGAAAGGGGAAGTATTTGACCAGGGATCTGTAGTTTTTTTTCACACTGGAGTTTACAGCATGTGAACCAGACCTTCTCTCCCCGTCTCTTTCCCCTGTACTCTGAGACGCCCACTAGTTCACACCATCCGTTCCCGATGTTGATCTTGGCCATAGATCTGCTTTGTTTCCCCCTACTGTTATGTTCCAAGTCTGCTTTGTCTATGTTATTGGAACTCTGTACGCAAGTACATTTGTCTCCCCAGGCAGTTGGAGATGAGTGAGGAGAAAGAATGATTGGTTCTGCTTGAAGATTTCAAAACACAACAGTAGAATTGTTATCAGTTAATTGGCCTTAGATGTCACTCCACACCACTACTCTCCTCTTTATCAGGGTATCTGCGGGGTCTTGAAAAGTATTAAAAGGTGATAAATCAATTTTGGGAAAATTAAGACCCTTAAAAAGTATTAAAAAGTCTTATCACGGCTTTATAAAGTCTTAAATATTGAATGTATTTTTTCTGAATTAGCTGTCCAACAGTCCCAAAAACATCGTAAAAGTGTGTGAATTTAGTCATTTTTATTTTTAAAAAAAACGTTCGTAAATTGCCGCTGAGATCACCAGAGCGTGCAGGCGGGCGGAAGTTCAAAAGCATAATGTACGCTCTGGCGTTCCCAGTGCGTATTACAACGCACCGAAATGTTCAACACCATCAGCAAGGCTGGCCAGTTTGTGTTAATGTTTGACGAGTCGCTCAACCAGTCAACAAAAACTAAACAACTTGATGTCCACATTCGATTCTGGGAAGATGACCGTGTCCAATCTAGGTACCTGCTTAGTACTATTTATTATATATACTCTATATACTATATTTTTATTTATTTCATTTTCAACCTGTTATGTGTGTGTTTTGAGAAGTGTCATATTAATAAAGATCTGTTCTGGCTAGGTACCTTGGCTAGGTAAGTTAACTTTAGGGCTGCAACAACGAATCGATAAAAATCGATAATTAAAAAAGCTGGGAACGAATTTCATTATTGACACGCCACTCAGTCGCGGAGATAAAAGCAATTGAGTTGAGTGCGGTGCGGAGCTGTAACGTTGTTTTGATGGCGGAGTCGGCAAAATCAGTTCGACCGAAGTCATCCAAAGTGTGTGAGCATTTCACACTAAGTAAATACATAAATAAAAAGTGTGTTAATTGCAAGATATGCAAAAGCGACATGACATGGCACGGGAGCACCACGGTGATGATACAGCACCTTAAACGGAAACACGTTAGAGTCCTTGATGCGGAGAGTTTGTGTGTGCGTGATGCTGAGAGTTTGTGTGTGCGTTTGTGAGTGAGAGTTTTGTGACTGTGTACGTCTGTGAGTGTAGTGTAGAGAATAAGTTCTGAGGTTCAAACAAATCATTTTAAGTTTCTGAATTGTATTTTTCTTTATGTTTATAAATTATTTATTGTTTTGACAGGTTAGGTCCTTAATATTGCTGTGCACTTTTTATTATTAATTAGCTCAGGGATGTGCAAGGAGCAACCTGTTTGTGCAATTTCTGAACATTTTTGCACTGTGAATTGCACTGTCAGTTCTGTTTTTCAGTAAAGGGTTGGATATTAATGCTTTTTAGTTTTTATCACTGATGTAAATGGTTACAGCTTGAAGTGGCGGTGAGGTATTAAAAAATATTGAGAAAGTCTTGAAAAGGTATTAAAATTAACTTCAAGATTCCTGCATATACCCTGTTTATGTATGCATTTCTTTTTATAGCTGTGGACATTCAAATGTGTTTTCAACAGAACTGAAACCAAGTGTAAAGACAATATGCATGCAGTATTTCAGATCTAGCTAGGTCCTGGGGAGATTATTAACACTGAATATTAAATATATATAAAGAGCTGTAGAGGACTTCTTTCGTCATTTGATTTGAATATTACTGCTTCGATAGCGGAGATGATGTATTTTCATCCATGGTCTGTTCAGGTGTTTGTCAGTCATTAATGTGCTGTAAGACACATATCGTTGCCCACTTTCCTCTCCAGGAAAGATCTCTCACAGGCCCAGCTAAAGTTATCCGGCCACCCAAAACGTAAAAATACTAATGCAGACCTCTTGAGCTAGTTTTTGGTTTTGTGCTGGGCATGAAGAGAGAGGAAGTACAGTGAAAGCTCAGTGGAAGCACGCCAGTCGAGAAATGAACCTGATTTATTATCACAACAAATCAGCTACAGATGTCAGCTTACAGCATGCCTCTGTTGCCAATTAGAGATACTCACGCAAAGATCTCCTCTGTCTTAAAAAAACGACTTACATATAAAGAGAAAAGACACAAATACACACCTTTTTCAAGGGGACGGAGTTTGCATTCTAGAAACGATGGACAGACTCATTTCGGATGTAAGACATTATGGCTGTTAGATTTGGCTGGAGTGGCCAGGCAATGCATGCAATGCTACAATGAATGCATGTACACGAAAACATGCATCTTCTAGTCAAGTATTTATAGGACAGGTGCATATTAACCACTAAGCGAGCCAAGGCTGGTAAACAATGCTTGATGGACAGTCTAATTTCTGTCTCTCAACTTCATCTCTGTCACTTCTGTGTGCTGTTTGGTGCACAGTGGTTGGTACATCTGGAGTTTAAAGCACAGTTTAACAAAATGTTGCAGACCAGGTACACCCTTTCACGGTAATGGTATTCCCTGATGGCAGTGGCCTCTTTCTGCAGGATTATGCGCTCTGCCACACTGCAGACATTCTTTGGGAATTATTTGAAGAATATGATGAAGAGTTCAAAGTGTTGTCCTGGCTTTGAAGTTCCCCAAATCTCAATCCGATTAAGCATCTGTGAGATGTGCTGGACAAACAAGTTCAAGATACAACAGTTCATCTGCGCAACCTACAGTAATTGAAGGATCCTGAATACTTTCCGTATGCATTGTATATTATGCCAGCTTGCAACATTGGGGACAACCTTGTGAGGTTTGTCCGGTTGCCTAATCTCATGCTCCGGGCACCCGTTCCAAATGTGGCTAATCCTTCTTTAGACATCTTCAGATTTGTGTATACAAAGACAGAAGTGATCTATTAGTGGTGTCATATTATGTAAGACAAAGGAAGTAGTATATCTAATCATCCAGATGATGTTTGAAAGTCTGTTAAAGCCAATAAAATCAATTTATAGCTAAACACAGTGTCAGATGTATGTTGACTGACTAGCTTCTAGCAGCTCACTTTGTAGAAGCTAACCATCCATTCTTGTATCTGACACTGTTATGGAACATGTCACTCTACCAAGGAGAGGGGCCACTTCTACTACACAATAAAGGCCAACTAAAACATTGACCCCTAGTAGTCTGAATGTTTACTTTTTATTTCTAAGACAATTTATGAATATGTCTGAAGAGTGGTTTTTTTTAAGCTTTTACCCATGATTTTCACTATATTCTGCATGCTTTTTTGCAACTATGCTGAACAAAAGATGAGATAAAATGCAAAACATTGTGTGACAAATAATTATCTTTGTAAATATTATATTTACAATATAATAGTGAATTTATGAATTCTGCATAGTTCACTTGTGAATATTATATTCCAATGTATACTTCTCTGAACTTATGGTAAACAGTATGTCAGCCAGAACTGTTTAAGCAGACTCCATTTACCAATCCTATCTACCATCCTTTTATCTTGTTTTGTAAAGTCACACGTTTTTATTATTAGTCATTTGTAGCCTATTGCTTGTAAATGTTTTGCTATTGAAGCATTTGTAGTTTGTACTTTTGGAGCTGCCGCAGTCTGTACAGTCTTTGTTATGCTTTCTTAGTGAGGAGGTGATGTTCAGCTCCCACTTGAGGTCGTGGGCGATGGAGTTACCCAGGAAGCGAAAGGACTCCAATACGTTGACAGATGAGCCCCCCAGGACAATGGGACAATGGTCAGCTGGGCTTCTCCTAAAGTCCACTTTCATCTCTACTGTCTTTAGAGCATTGAGCTCCAAGTTGTTGAGACTGCACCAGGACACCAGTGTGTCAATTTCCCCCCTGTAGGCGGTCTCGTCACCATCAGTGATTAGACCAATGACAGTGGTGTCATCTGCAAACTTCAGAGGTTTGACTGAGTGGTGACTGGAGGTGCAATTGTTTGTGTACAGAGAGAAGAGGGGACAGGACGCAATCTTGCGGGGAGCCAGTGCTGATGGTCAGATGGTCCGACAGGTGTTACCTCAACTTCACGTGCTGCTTCCTGTTGAAGAGAAAGTTTGTGATCCATTTACATGTGGACACGGGCTCTCCAATGGTGAAGAGTTTATCCTGGAGAAGAGCTGGGATTATGGTGTTGAAAGCAGAACTGAGGTCCTCAAACAGCCTTCTGGCGTAGGTTCCAGGGGAGTCTAGATGCTGGAGAATGAAGTGGAGAGCCATGTTGACCTGTAGGCTCTGTTAGCCCTTGATGGTAATTTACAGTATTTGGCCATCATGTCACAACACCAAAAAAGAGTTGTTTTGTCACAAAGGCTGAACATTTGTACAAAATAATAATGAGCTATAAATTGTACATTACAATACCAGAAAAAATAAGTAAAAATACGTTGATTAGCTAGGTTAAGTACATAAATGTCTATATTTCTCCTTTTGATCATAATGGGGAATCTTGTTTCTGTTAGTCTACCTCAGACTTTTTCCAGAATT
The DNA here is from genome assembly GCA_029465975.1 of Dallia pectoralis. NCBI lineage: Eukaryota > Metazoa > Chordata > Actinopteri > Esociformes > Umbridae > Dallia > Dallia pectoralis. The sequence continues at coordinate 13,954,208 of CM055728.1, read as the reverse complement.
GTTCATTTTTACTAAAGGTTAACATACCTCAGACATTTTTCTAGAACTATAAGTCATTACGGAAGGTTAGTCTACCTCAGACCTTTTCCAGAGCTATATATCATTACTAAAAGTTCATGTACTTCAGACATTTTCCAGAACTATATATCATTATTAAAGGCCAGTCAACCTCAGCATTACCAGTTATTGGTTTTGGTATAACTTAGAAATTGCCTTATAAATTTGATAATGTACATATTTTTTTAGAGTGTTCTTTATTATAATTTGCTCTAGCAGGACTATGTTAGTATGTTGCTTTCTACTTGAAGTTTTGCACTTTATGTAATATGCCTAAAATATACTACCGATGGTAGATGGCTGGCTAATTAAATTATTATGGAGCATCCTTCATTTTGACAGATGACTGATCTTTATTTAGCGGCTGCTAGTATCACTTATTTAGCTGCTGCTAGCCCTAATGTAAACACTCGACATGAGTAGCTTTGGGCGTGCTTGTGTGTCTGTGCGTTTTAGGCAGTTACCAATTGGGGAGGAATTGTAATAACATTTATGGGATTAACGTGGGTCTCAGTGAGGGAGAATAGCCGTCTGATTTATGTCAGGGGCTACATGTTCTACCTTAAGCAGCAGAATTATGTTCCTGCGTTTTCCTTCCTTGTTGTAGGGCTGTCTGCTTATACACCTCCGTTTCGTCTTAGCCTTAAGGTATTGACCTGGGACCTCTGGCTGCCAGTGAACCTCACACAATGACTCTATTTTTGTGGCACTCTGCTTGTTAGTACAAAGAAAATGAATTGACTAAAATTTGCAGTATGACATGTTTAAGACTAGATTACGTTGTAATAAATAACATTTTGTGATGAATAACATTTTGTGAATAAATTTAGTGATTACGTCCATGTCTTGTTGTATCAGCTCCTATTGGCTCCTCCTAAGCATGTCTTGTTGTATCAGCTCCTATTGGCTCCTCCTAAGCATGTCTTGTTGTATCAGCTCCTATTGGCTCCTCCTAAGCATGTCTTGTTGTATCAGCTCCTATTGGCTCCTCCTAAGCATGTCTTGTTGTATCAGCTCCTATTGGCTCCTCCTAAGCATGTCTTGCCTAGCTTTTCTGGTTCTTACCACACGGCCCTCTACAAGAGTCCCAGGCACTGTCAGTATTCAGCAGGAGCCAAAATCCTAACCGCAGTATACTGCAGCTGTAGCGCATGGCCGTGACTTGGACCATTGCGGCAAACGCTTTAATGAATAGAAACTGAATTGCATCACAAGCTTGATTCAGCAACAGACAGGAAAAGGTTTTAAATCGGCCTAGTGTTTTTTTCTTGTTATTCCGAAACAAGACAAAATGATTAATTAAAAGACAATGGCAAGTTTAAAGATATTTGACTTCAGCTGGTAGTAACGATCTGATTGGTCTGTCCATTTTTAGGCATTGATGCTCCCAGCCTTCAAGGTGATTCAGACACAGTCCTAAATGGTTTAACAGAGACTGTCCATGTAAGAGCCTAATTAGGTAGAGAAACAGGAACTACAATCAATTGGCATTTTCCTCTGTTGATAACAGGAATCTTTGTTGCTGAAGAAGTGGTTGGTTGCATTGTTCTGTAACTGCAGCATAATACGTTGTTCTGTAACTGCATCATAATACGTTGTTCTGTAACTGTATCATAATACATTGTTCTGTAACTGCAGCATAATATGTTGTTCTTTAACTGCATCATAATACATTGTTCTGTAACTGCATCATAACACATTGTTCTGTAACTGCAGCATAATACGTTGTTCTGTAACTGCGTCATAATACGTTGTTCTGTAACTGCATCATAATACGTTGTTCTGTAACTGTATCATAATACATTGTTCTGTAACTGCAGCATAATATGTTGTTCTTTAACTGCATCATAATACATTGTTCTGTAACTGCATCATAACACATTGTTCTGTAACTGCAGCATAATACGTTGTTCTGTAACTGCGTCATAATACATTGTTCTGTAACTGCATCATAATACATTGTTCTGTAACTGCATCATAATACATTGTTCTGTAACTGCATCATAACACATTGTTCTGTAACTGCGTCATAATACATTGTTCTGTAACTGCATCATAATACGTTGTTCTGTAACGGCATCATAATACATGGTTCTGTAACTGCATCATATAACATGTTAATAATACACTTTCCTGTAATTGTTTTTAAAATAGTTTTTTTTAACTGCGTCATACAACGTCATGCTGTTGCAAAAGCGATGGTTCTGACAAGACTTCGTCTCCTCTTCTTTTGCCTTCTCTTGTACCTCCTCATCCTCCCTGTGCGGCTCTGTCTCTTATTACCTTTCCTTCTTAAGAGGACCTCCTTAAACAACCCTGGGACATCACATCAAAGTGTAAGAGGTATGGCAGTGTTCCTGGCTGGTGCCCTGGTTACCACACTACACAGAGCCACGCAGAACCAGCTGTTTGACAGGCTCAGTGCGAGTCATTCACTGTAACCCCTTTGTTCCATTCACCCTGAATAGGTAGCGGTTGCTCAGTCCAACAGTTGTGGTCGATTTCATTTTATATTAGGTGAAACAATGAGCTGGGTGAGCTGCTTTGAGGTGTTATGCTAAGAGCCATCATTAGAGCAGCCAGGTGATGGCAAGGGATTTGTACAGCGGATACTGTCTGTCGCGTTCCATATATATGCAGGCCTTGTCAGGAGGCAGTGTGTTTCTGAGAGACAGGAATGTTCACTCTGCTGCAATGCGTTTTACGAGAGCCCCACGCGCAAACCCTATTGGACAGCTCCCTGCCCGGTGTGTAGAATATCTCTGTGTTTTATCAGACAGAATGCTCAGGCAAGCCTAACACACATATGCATGGACACACACACACACACACAGAGAAAGTCTGGGAGCAATCAGCAGGCAGCAGCAGCTCTTTGCCGTCGAAGGCCTGTTTTCCTGTGTGTCTGTGTTTCAGCCAGGGTTCCTATGCAGCGTACCAATAAACCGCGCTAATGACTGCCTCTTCTCTCCGAAACCTCCGCCTCTGCCCCCTAACCCCCCGCGCCTCTAACCTGGCAGCCAGCTTTCAGACGCACAATCCATCGGGCGTCTTTTGTTTCCGCCACGGGCCTTCTGCACAGAGCACACGTACATGCTGATGTCATCCAGCACTCACCTAATCTCTTGTATCCACAGGAACTGTCAAGGAAACCCACCCTAATACCAGAGCTGGGAGCGCCGGTTCTGTCACTTTCCTTTTCTCTTTTCTCTGTAAAGCATGTGTGGCCCAGTTAAATGCCTCTTCTGAAAATACTGCTCATCCAATTACTGACACATTTACTGGTTCTGGCTCTGACACACAGAGGTGAATGTGCTTACGTCTCCCACTTGTTTCCAGAAGCCTTTTAAAAAGATAGAGCTGGGTGTCAGGGATTCTATATTTTATCGTTGCCGCTCCAATGACTTTCCCTAGAGAGGTCATCCGGGTTTCTGTATATTTCACGGCAGCTACCTAGGTGCGGAATACTTCTGTAGAATTTGTTCAGCTTTCCCAGCAGAAGAGCTTGGAAAATTTGGACGGCGGTGTGTGAGGGAGGTATAGGGGGAAGGGGGGTTGCGTTGAAGGTAAGGTAAAACATCACGCTTCATGTGACATGATAATGATCACGTTGGCTACATCAGTATCTGTCTTATCTGCATCACTTACCAGACACGTCAGTGTCATTCCACGTGTAAGACGGAGGTTAAGTTATATCAAACCTCAATATATGTTTTCCAACGTGTCTTAGTTGGTAAAACATGCCTGGCTCATGGGTTCGATTCCACATCAGAAATAGATGTTAGTTCAAATGGTGTATGTTACATTTCATCATTATGCACGAGTTGTGAAGGCTGTGACGACAGGCTAATGAATTCCAATCAGTTGTTTGTTGGATCATGGTTTGGAACGGGCGCTATTTAATACATGTTGTTCTAAGGCTCACGACATTCCCAGATAGGGATAGTAAATGGGCACCGAATGTCAACAAACTCTCGCCGGCACGGTTCTGTCCACTGCTGGTTTGCATGATCCTTGTTCTGATGAAAAGAATGGGGGTGATGATGACGACCATAATGATGATGATGATGATGATGATGAGGCCTGTAATGATGATGAACACCTGGGTGCGTAGAGGAGGAGCTGGAGCCGTAACATGTATGACTTGCAGCAGGACAGTTCTGTCAGCTAACTTAGAGATGACACTTCCAGACACACAGTTTTCACCTCATTAACTGCTGCTTTATGTGGTTTTAAATAAAAAGACTGTTTAGACACACAGACATATATACGATAATGGTAGGCAGATTCAGACATTAAAATGTAGACCTAATGATGAAAGACATTTTCATTTGCCATTGTTTAGGTCGGAGATTAAATGCAGCATGTATCTGAACATGTGTTTTTAGCTTTTGTTATAATAGTACTAAATAATCATGTTTTTCCTTTTCCGACATGACTGTGTTATTCCTGCTACCTAACCAATAGAGACTCAAGACCAAAATCAAACTGTCGGACCTGACTGTTAAGCGTTAAATCTGGCAAAAACAAAGTTATAATCCCCTGGCTAACACAATCTTTACATTGAAGCATCGTGGGTGGTGGAAGCATTATGTTACTGGGATGCTTCTCAATGGTTGGCACTGGGAGACTGGTCAGGACTAAGGAAAGGTAAGCAAAATAAGAAGTGGTCCTTAAAGAAAATCCTGAGCTGACAAGACCTTGGGTGATGAATCTTTCAGCTCAACAATGACCTGAAGCACACAGCCAAGACATAGCGGGAGAGTGGCTTCAGGACAAGTCTGTGGATGTCCTTGTGTTGACCGGAACCACATTAAACATCTGTGGAGAGACCTGAAGATTACAGGTGACTGACTCTCTTAGCTTGAGAGGGTCGGTACGGAAGAATGCAATTATTCAGTCTGAATACTTCTGCACATAAGATATTTCAGTTTATTACTTATCATTATAAATGTTATCATTGTGTGTTGATTAATTAAATTTTTTATACCCACTGTATATCAATTTTAAAACTTTCAAATTCCAAACTTTAAAATTGAAATACTAAAATCTAAATACCTGCCAATTTGATTCTCAAATATTATTCAAATCTAGATCTGAAGCAAATCTACCATCCCTTTTAGAGCTTGTTCAGTGTGACTTCGTCCTGATGCCTAGAAGGTGGAGAAGCTGTGACTTGTTGTTAACGGTGTCAAAACACAGGACAGGTGCTCGGCCTGACCTCCTTTTCCTCGCTGCAAAAAATGATATAAGGAAGAAAAGAACTATGAATCCAGTGAAGAATGCATGAAGTGAAGGAGGGGGAGAGGGGAGAAGGAGGTGCACGGATGGAGGGAGGACGGACAGAGGAGTCCATTAAAAAGAACCGGGCAAAGGAAATCCCTACGGCAGCACACAATGCTATAGCCGGGGTTAAGTGCTAGGATTTCAGCCGATGGGATTTGGGGTCTTGCGTTTTAAGCCCTGTCCCCCATGCTCAGGGGGTGGGGGTGTGGGGGGGGGCGGCCCCCACGGCCACAGTCCTCTGCCATAATCAGAACGATGATATACAGGCCCTATTAAAGCAGCGAGCCGCTGACATGACACACAATAGCCCCTCACAGCATGGCCAGGAAGCCTGCCCATCCAGGTGCACTCCACCCCCAGCCACTCATAAACTCCCACTCCCCCTCTGCTGCATTGTACGACCAGAGGAACCCATTGAGAGGAAAAAGTTAGGGAGAGAGGGGAGGAGAGCCCGGGGGGAGGTGGGGTGGTGGTGTTTGAGGCGCTGGGGCGGCGAGGCGGGTGAGATTTGCTTCACTGTGAGATGCTGCGGAGAGAGAGTTCAGGTATGTTGAAAAGCCCGGACACTTGAGCCAGCTCTGGGAATCACCGGGCCTGAGACAGTTCCCATTTCAGCCGGGCCGCCCCCCCAGTACACCTGACCTACCGCAGTGCATCCCCGTAGATAGTAGGAGACGTGGGGCACGATCCTCCGGGTCAGCCCCTGGGGGACGGAGGGAGAGCACCGCTACGTATCCCCACCGTATCATCTGAGACGGCTCGCTGTCTGTCTGTCAGCGGATGATTTAGCCCCTAGCACTGGGGGGCCAGGACAAACTCACACACATGCACACCAGTTGTATACACCTACACACACTCAAACAGACAGGGGCCTGTATCTGTTCAGTGAGACGTGTGTCCGGGGAGCCCATGTGAATGGACATGGCCCTATTACCCAGGGGCCCCAGACAGTGCCACCATACTATACCACACTATACGGTACCTGGGGGCCAGGAGACCCTGTCTGGAAGGCTTCACTGCACAAATCCCCTCTCAGTTAATACACGTTAAGAGTGAACATATCTGCTTGTGTGGTCCACTTCACTGCAACACTCGGGGAAACAGTAAAGACAGCATCTCTCTGCATACTCATCTGCTTGTTTGCAACATTTACTAACTAAAGGCTCATGTCAAGATGACCTGTTTGGCCCCTGTAGTTTTGCTTTTTCAGTCTGTATCCAATTCAACTATGTTCCCTTTGGGGGAAAAATATATTTTGGAGATACTGTCAAGAAGCTTTTTTCCCGCTAGCATTTAGATGATATAATAGTTTGATTTAATGGTAGCCTTCTGTTGGCCCGCATTACAAAGTACAAAAAGTGAAAGGCAAGTTTTGCCTCTTCTCTTTAACAATACAATACATATGTATTATAGTGAAGCAGCAGTATGTTACCAGGGCAAGCAGTGAATACATGTATGTGCTTATTTGCCAAGACGTCTCCCCATTCAAACACACTGTACTGTTCTCTACGTGAACCACCCACATCCAGAGCCCAACCCCCTTAGGACAGGATAGAAAGAAGGCCGCCATCAAGCGACTAAACACGTCAGATATACATGGCTAGCATTTGTCAGAAAGAATAATCATAACAGCCAATAGAAGGTTTGTTATTGGAGTGCTGATTTGGTCCGGAGCAAGCATAGGAGTTCACACACTGTGGTGTGTGTGTGTGTGTGTGTGTGTGTGTGTGTGTGTGTGTGTGTGACGCACTGTGTGTGGTGTGTGTTCCTCTGAGACAACCGGGCCTTTCCTCTGAGACAAGGCAAGTATGACGTGTGAAGCAGAACAGATCTTCTGGATAAGCTCAGCTGGTGGCAGAAAGCGAGATACACAGCCATCGATTCCTGTTTTGCGTGCCTCCTCATGTCTTCAGTCTTAATACAGTGACTTGGACGTGATGGAATAAAGACTGGTGGGAAGTTTTTTAAAGTTTAGGGCTTTCAGGTTGTATACAGAAATGTCTTACATTTCATGGCAAAGACAGACTTTGGTATCAAGAAACCTACATCACTGTAGGGGAGGAAACATTCTCTGGCTGCAGTTTTGATTATTTTCCGATGTGGACAATTGTTCATCAAATTGCCTTGACAGACTGTGGACATACTTACACACACTGGAATAAAGAACACACAGAAACCCTCTGAGAATGCACCTTGTGCTCTTGACTGGTTGTAGCATGTTGGCAAATCATCAGTAGATTTGAAACCGTGTTTACAAATGAGCAATTTAATCAGTTGAGCAATTTTTATGAAACCAAAAAAACTTTCTGAAAAGAGTAGAACCCACAACAGGCTAAAAAGAGATGAACCCCAACAGGCTGAACAGAGTAGAACCCCAACAGGCTGAACAGAGTAGAACCCCAACAGGTTGAAAAGAGTAGAACCCCAACAGGCTGAACAGAGTAGATCCCCAATATGTTGAACGGAGTTGAACCCCAACAGGCTGAACGGAGTAGAACCCCAACAGGCTGAACGGAGTAGAACCCCAACAGGCTGAACGGAGTAGAACCCCAACAGGCTGAACGGAGTAGAACCCCAACAGACTGAACCGATTAGAACCCCAACTGGCTGAACGGATTAGAACCCCAACAGGCTGAACCGAGTAGAACCCCAACAGGTTGAAAAGAGTAGAACCCCAACAGGTTAAACAAAGTTACACAGTTTCACCCAACCTCTGTCTCAACTAAGAGTTAAAGATACACGTTGCCTGCCCAGGCTTACAGAGGATGTCTGTTTCCAAAGGGACATTTTTATTATGTGTGTGTTAAAAAGGAGAGGGCCAAGTAGTAACTATTTGCTCACATGTCCAGAAACACCGGCATCTGCTGAAAAGAGGTGCTTTGGGTGTTTTAACGGGTAATGGAATTATGCACAAGAGTATGGACCTTTCGCAAAAAGCAAGAATATGTCAACCCTTTAACTTCCAGGGCACCTGCTCATGTGGCATTTCGTTAAATGAGATTCACATCAAACTGTTACGAAGTCGTCCATCGTTTGGACATTTCCAGGAATAGCTACATACAGTATATTTTCATGTAACTACACTGGTAGGTTTCTGGCCACATGTTGTCTGTTTTGTGGGTCTCAGATTGGCAAGGTTAGTGTGGGTGTGTTTGCATGTGTAACACTCACCTCTACAGGCGGCCAACACAAACGCACAATTCCACACCCAAGTGGTTCTTTTTTTATTTAACTTTAGGATGGAGGAGTTATCACAGGGGCCGTGGTTGATTTCCTTTGGCAACATAGGTTTGAGTCTTTATTGACGCTCCAATGTATGTAATTAGTCATTTGCTTCCTTTGAGTATTTCTCAGAGGAGGCTTCCAGTGGACATGTCTTGGATGTGGCCTGCTCCTAATGTGTTGGTGTTTTCATCGTGGGCCTTCACCACCTCACCACCAATCCCATCACCATTACCACCGTTCGTCTCTCAGCTAACTGGTCCAAAATCAATATTGCTCTGTTATGGTAGAAGGTAACCAACAGTTATTGCAATGAGCTGATGCTCATTCTACAAACAGTTGCAGTCCAAGTGCATTTAAATCCTTTCCAGACATTTTTCCCAAAACTTTTCTCCCTCGATCCTCCCAACCTCTTCCCCCCCGAATGGCAACGAACAAGCCCCTATTTAAAGCAGATGACTCCTGGGAGACAGAGGGAGATTGGTGGAACTTCATTAACGTGGGTGTGTTGGCCCCCCCACCGACCCCAGCTCCACCCGCCTCCTCTCACTTCATTTGCGGCGGGGGCCCTCCACAGGAAGTGGCGGTGAGCCCTGTGGAAGCGGTGTTGTTTTTGATGTGTCGCCTGGGCCCGGCCCCAGAGCCCTTATTAATCATCCTGTCAGGCGGCTAGTAGCATACCGCTTCTCCTCTCTCCTCTCCTCCAGATGGACCAGCCCCTAATGAAACCCTAGTGCAAAAATAAACAGGTAAATAAGGCAGAGCCGGGGGGAAGGTTTTCTTTTTTTTAACTGTCGAGACCGAATAAGAAAATAATCAGAGCAAATTGAAATGGTTTACAGCACTTGTTTGCAACATGCGGCCACTTTTGTGTATCAATGCCAAATGTGTTTTTGTTCATTTGGGGACTACACATTTATTTGTACTTGTTATATGTGAAGAGGCCGATGTAGCCTAAAGTGTGTTTTCATGTAGGCGACTCTAGTGGAGCTAGATGTTTGAATAACAATATGTTTGACTGGGGCTATTATGAATTATCCTTTTTTTAACAGCCTATGTTTCTTGAATTGTTTGCGGTTGCTGCTTGGACTCCACGTCTGTTTGCATTGGCCATTGAGAGCATGCTACCAGACTACCAAAGCATTTACCACGTTGGAGAATGGGATCCAGGGTGAGGTTCTCTAAACTGAAGAAAAAGCGACTGAACAGGGTTATCTGATACAACATTCTAGCTTTGTAGTGTTTTGGTTTGGTACCACTGAGCCTCTGGACACTGGATTTAGGAACCCGCAGTTGTGCTGTGTGCTTCCGGATGATTCTTCTCTAGTTCCCGTTCAGCCAAATGTGTTGCTATACTAAGAAGGGCATGCTACGGGGCGGATCCCTCCAAATGTCCACCCTCCAGATCCAATCAAACGCACCTCTGAAGTGTCAGTCTCAAAAACCTCAACCGACAATGATTCAATTGAAGCGTCAGTGTACAGTAGAGATGACAGAGGTGCCTTTTGTCTTTGGTTCAGTCAAGTGTGTCCTGAGGTACTAATTAAAAGACCCTTTCCACCACTAATTACATTTTCCCCTATTCCGTTCGCCCGGTTAGTTTAGCAAGGCAGGGGTTCGGCTTGTTTTTGTTTGCCTCAGCTATTAAAATGGCTTTTAGCCAACCACATCGCAGTGCAAAAGCACAGTAATAAAAGTAATAAACATGAAATAAATGATTAAGGGATATCATTATTACAATCAATACCAATGTGTAATTGAAGTCAAATTAAATATCTGGATCTTTTCACACTGTTAAGGAAGCGATCATGATTCTGTTTGAACATGTAGAATGTTTCAACCAAAGCATAGGAACATGGTGTCTTAAGGCGATGCTCTGCCATGTAAGACATAGACACTCTACATGCCTATTGGAGGGATTCTTCCTGGAGAACGGACATTATTTGGTAGGTTTTGGCGGTGGTGGAAAATACTCACAGTTGCACCTGAGCCTCTCATTGGTGTTCAGGTGAGTTACGATCTAGTGACTGAAATGACCGTGGAATATTGGAAACACCAGCAGCTTGAGAAGTCTTTGACATTGTAGTTTCTGCCAGAAACATCTAAACAATCAACCCTATTCAAGTTCCCTAAAATGTTATATTATCACCAGAATTCTGAATGAGATTAAGCATGGAATGATGATTTCATTAGATAAAGGCACTTGCTTTCAATAATTGTTGTATTACTGTGTCCTCATTTTTACAACTACTTGTAGTAGGGTGAAATCAATAGCGATGTCAATCTTCTTGATGTGGGCAGGTGTGTGAACAGGAACAGAATGACCAGTCTGGTTTATCCATCAGCACTTTAGTTCAATTGCCGAAACATGCACTCCTCGATTCATATGCAACAGATCTCTGAATGGATTGATACATTGTGACAATACTGTAATATTCAAGTGTGCCTATAATATTCACAAATATTTGCACTCGCTACTGTGATTTGCTTTGGATGAGAGCGTATGCTAAACTACTGTAATGTAGATGATTGTAATGGAATGTTTACAACCGCATTGCTTTTCAATAAATATAAAGGCGCCAATGGAATTGACCTATCAATGAGGTCTGTCTTCTACACAAGCTTGATTAAATATAGGGTCCTTTAGATCAACAATAAATACATGAAAAATGATTGTCCAATTGTGACAGAAAATGTGTCCGTGAATTAACGTTTTCATATAGCAACTCAAGCCTGTTTATGCTAGGCGTGAGGTGTTTGCTTATATCAATTAATCTCATGGGTATTTTATGAATAGATTTTAGAACGACACACAGTTTGCTGGGATAGGACCCAGTTTAAATGGACTGTGCAATTATAACTTGGTTTTTCCGTTTTTCCATAGACACATTATTTAGTCATCATAAAACAAATGATAAACCAGTTGCTTTGAATCCGGCTGATAGCTGCGGTAGGCTATATGATATCATATACAACGGGTATTAAATCAATGGTCTTTTTAATGCTGTTATTGTGTTGGTAACCAGTTTCTAATTGCAATAAGGCTCCCTGGGGCTTTGTGGTAAATTGCCAATATATCTTGGCTAAGATATACAGTGTCCAGGCATTCTGCTGGCACTCTGCGATGCTTCCTCCCAGAATTACAAAACGTATGTGTGATCATTGTAGCGCAATGCTCCGTTTGTTTTGGTTGCAATAGCTGCCAGTATTTTTGTTAGGACGACAAAAAAGGCTAAGTATTTATTCGAGATCAGTGAGACAAGACATATATATAGGAGAACCTTGTTCTGTACTAGCTAAATTCTATAATTCTACTATTTGATCTCAAAATAGATTGTTTCGATCACATCACTAAAATCGATTTAATATAGGCCTAACCATTTTAATGCACTTCGTTTATTCGTTGTTATACTAGCCTGCTATCTTGACAATAAAAACCCACTAACAATAAGAACAATATATTTTAAACTATGTATTTATATTATTTATGCCTATATCCAAACATGTGTTTTCTCTAATCTTATAGATGATGATGAAATTATCCAACAAATCTGTGTGTTTACTGTAGGCCTATCGATAATGACATTGTTTTGATGTACAATAGGACAGCGTATTTCCCCCCAACCCTTGTAGCGTGCAAGATTAAGATTGAGATTCCAATGTCCCTGTAGACACTTTTGATTGATTACATCATAAGGGGTCGTTTCTACATCGGAGTAATTTTCGCTCTTGCCCGGAGCACTATGCGCGTTTGTGTGCTGAGGTCGACTCCTTTCTCCTTTGATCTTCGGGGATATGGTCGGCAATTTTACAACAGATTAATTAAAAACAACAACTTTCATTTGTTAAACGACAAAGATGTTATTTTTTGCATAGGTGGTAGTGTGCTAGTATGATTTACAAACAGCGCCTATACGTTTTACAAAGCTTTACATTTAGGCAAATTGATTTACATTTAATTTATATTAAGAAAATAAATATAGCTATGATTCATGTGGCACAGGAATAGGCAATTAGCCCGTAGGCTGTATGTGTGCCTATATTATATTTTTATTTACTAGAGAGATAATGACCAATGAATGCCTTTTAGAATTAAAATAATTTGACGGAATTTACGACACATTCAATTTTGACTGACACCTGTCGTTAGAACCGGACTACTTCTAAAATGCAAGCTTCATAAAGAAATGTCTGGGGGTGTGCGACAATGTATATTTTGGCATAGGCCTATGAATTCTGAAAAGGGCAGATTCATGAACCGAGACCTGATTAAAACAAAGTACTCTTATCATTAACTGTCACTGACATAATCTAGGTCACAAAGTCATTGTATTTATTTTGTATATATTATATATATATATATATTTAATTAAATGGTCAGGTATTGGCACGTCAATTATTCATGTAAATAGGATATATGAACAGGTCATACTCAAACATAAATCAACGACCATGCATTGGAGTATAAATACCTAAATGCATGGCTCTGGATACGTTAAGATCTGTTTTTAACTGAAGGTGTTGGTTTCGCAGAATATATTCTTGCCCTAGGTAAGCCTACAGGCCACCTATTGACACCAGTAATCTAGTCTTTCAATTACCCGTAGCCTAATACGCTAAACGAGATACGTCGATATAACGATTAAATATATTGCCTATTCTACTGGCTAACATTTTATTAACAATATTAGGATGTGGCTGCTTCCTAAACTATTGTCCAGATCGTTTCATATGCTTATATTATACTGAAAATAGACTAGAGATTCTCATGAAACAATTTTGAACAGGTTTGTAACAAAGTGAGTTACAAAACCATGGTGCATCTGTAAAACTCTACAATTACTCCGAGGACAAAAAAATACTTGTTTTTGTAAAAGTGTATTATTTTGATATGAATTGTGATTAATTACACATGCGTCTCTGTTAAATAAACGGGCCATGCTATAGTTCACAATAAAATATGATCTTTATTAACTACAAGCACTTTCTCCGGACATAAGTAGCCTATCAATACATTAATTTACTATTTTTGCCTGAACTCAAATGAAATTCAAAATATGGAATATTGGGAAGTCGCATTTAATGTAAAAATATGTGTAAACGCATTTGTTTTAAACAATGTTACTTATGAAATTGATTTGTTAATTTTTAGGGGGGGATATGTTACGGTTAGGTTAGACCTTTTAGGATAATATGCTCAAATGCATAATATTTGATTGAAATAAAACATTGGCGTATATGAAATAGAATATACTTTTAGCTATCCATGTAGTGATAACGTTTGTCATTATGTTTCCTTTGTGTGAAATTACTGTTTGGTTAAAATGACCCAGTCGTTGCTTGCGCTCTAACATGCACCAAAGACCGATTAGCGGTCAGATTCCCCATTTCGCACAGACGCTCAAGGTTTCCAACCCAATTATTTGCTAATAATTTCCAAGACAACTTCACTGACCGGTTTTGGAACTTGATTAGCCCGAGTACAAATAAGAAAGCAGTCGATGCGCCAGATTTAACCAAGAGCGTCAGCATTAAAACATTATCAGTGACCTGGCAGTACATAAACCAACTATAAAGGGAAATATTCTAATGATAAATGAATCGGCTGTGCAGGACAGTGCATTGGAACATGTTAGATTAAAAATTGTTATGCATAAGGATAGATCCACACATGTTTTGATTGTTAGAGACTGATCGAGGCAGCATTTCCGCGGGACATGCTCCACTGATCACACACCCTTCATAGTGGCGAAAGATGTTTTTTTGCAATTGTTTCTGTCGCGTAATGAATGCTTATGCCATGTCGACACAGTGTTCACACTCGACTCGGTAATGGTCGTTCGCTTTGGGCCAGACCACCGAGATGCAATAGCGCCGTCTAGTAGTAAAAGGGAAAAAAGTGTTTGTGAGCGAGAGCGACTCAGAGAAGGAGAGGTAGAGAGAGACCGACACGTACAGGCGGGGAGAGAGAGAGGAGACCGACACGTACAGGCGGGGAGAGAGAGACCGACACGTACAGACCGAGAAAGAGAGAGAGAGGAGAACGCGTTTAACATTCTGTGTTGGGTAGCCTGCAACCTGGAGTTTCCACCACCCTCCAGTTGCCATGTTTACTTCCCCATTACAGTGGCTGTGGAAGAATTACATTTCACAAATTTACAATAGTCCCATAATTCTCAAAGCTGCCCCTGCACCATTAGTCATTTGACCGCTTGTCCCATGCACGTCCAAAAGGCAAGGTGTTTTATTTCAGATATCTATAATGTACGGCTGCCGTTATCTCTGCGTTATAATCCCGGTACCTTTTTCACATTGGATAAAGGTTGGGTTTCAGTCTATGTCCGGGAAAACTGCACGCAGACTACAGACCACACCAGATCCACGTATTGTTGGTTCTGGGCCTGCTGCGTCACGCCTGATTCCCGTCCTATAGATCTAATTTCTGTAAAGCTTTCAACTGACCGATGACGGATTGAAACTGAACCTGTGTAATTTACTTCGATTGACGATGATAGTGGAAAGAAGATGAGAATGGTTATCAACAGCATAGTCATCTTTGAGCTATTATAGACTACGTGTCTAACGAATTAGTGGATTAAATCACTATTATTATTTATTTTTAGATAATTACTATACATTATATGTTTTCGTTTTTATACTTAGAAACCCACACGTCTAGGGTACTTGAATAGAGACTTATGTAATACCCTACTTATTGGTAAAGATTATGATAAAGACATTTGTTTAATCTAATTGATCAATACATTTACATGTAAATAATGTAGTTGACACTCATATCAAGAGCGGATTCATACATTTCGTAGAACACGCCTGAAATTGAACTTAATAATATATGATCCAATTACCGTAACAAATGTTTGAGATAGAGTTATCAATAAGCAGATTTTAAAAAGATTTAAGTCGATAATGCTAACTAACTATATTCCTTTGCGCAATGCACGCATATTTAGGATTCAATAGAAAACCTTGCTGAAGAGAAATACATGCACAAATATTTTTTTCTGCAAAATACATGCACAAAATAGCTCCAATATCGAATGTCGCTGTTTTGCATAGCCATACGCCTATAATATTAATCTTTTTTCCACTAATTTGCAGCCTTATAGTGTAGGTGTATGAGCACAAAACGACCATTACGGCTGGGGCCTGGGCTGCAGCAGCACACCTCTCTTCCGGGGTCTGGGTCAGCCTCTCTCCCTTCCCGTGTTAAAGCCGCAGGAAAATGCCAACAATCTGGAAAGAAAATACTAAAAAATGCAGGGTTACACTGCCGTCATGTTGAGCTCGTAAAAGGTAGACGTTTAAATGACGCATAAAACGATTCCCCAATGAAAGGAACGGGTGCCGAATAGCAACACTTTTCTTTACAAGCGTAATCACAGTTAATTGCTTTAAAAAAAACGTGTTGCACCATATGAAATAATTTGTCGAGACCAATGTGAGAGGGAGATTCGCTGCGCATTTAAAATGTTCTGGAGAATTGCTGCATATAGCATTTAGGTAAAAAAAGAAAATTGTTGCTGAATTGGCTTCACGTATAAAGTAAAGTTATTGATACGACCGATAGATTGATTCACGGCTATGTATATTTTCTATCACATTTTAACACCCAGAATTCTGATAAATAAAAACATATTCATAAATAAAACCATTGGCTACTTATAATGCCTTTTGTTCGACCAACATTGTAATAAGTCTGTTTGGCAACATGATTTCAGAAAGAAAAATGTTATATAAATAGAACGTTTACAGAGAAACAGTGCTCTTCCCCAAATCTCAATTGCCATTCTGCAGGACACTGATGCCTCGTTAATCACATGACATTGATTGCATTGTTAACTTGTACTGCCAATTGAAACAGTTGATTATTTTGGATATACTTAAAGGATCAATTATGGTAAAGTAATTGTAGCCCTGTACGGATGAGTCTTTTAAGATGATTTATAATACGGTGGCTAGCTATCATGCTTTGGATTTAATGTGTGCCTATGCAATTCAGTGAATATCTACACATTTATCCTTGTTGTCTATTCCTGCTGATGCAATTCTACTATAATATAAAATAATACATTCTTAATGGAATACTCATAAATGACTTGTAAAAACTTTTGGTTTCCAAACCAAGGTTTTGATTTTGCACGTTGTCCCATGGGAGTTAAATGCAAATTTTTCCCATTAACAAATTGCTAAATGCAACTCCGCATGTCATGCAAATGACCATGCAACTTGTTTGTATTCTAGGCCTTATGTTTTCAAAGAGTAACCAACACGCTTTTAATTGTGTATGTAATTTGTAATTTTATGTACGTACAGGCCAAGTTGCTTCAAAAGCATTTGGTGAATGAAAATTGAATTGTGGCTTCCAATGTGGTAATAATGATAGCTAAATAATAATCATTCTAATGACAATCATAATATAAGCATCATAAAAAAATATTATACAATAACAATATACCAACATAGAAATGCAATGTTACATTGTTGTCTATTAAATAAAATAGATAATGGAAATATCCCTTTTGAATAATACATAATGCGAATGAGTGCATCTTGTGCCCACATGTACTTTCTATGTTGTATTCGTCACTGTATCAATTGCAAAGAAATCATGCCGGAGCTTAAGTGTGGCTACTGTCACAGCTGTCTCCAATCTTTTCTTCATCAGCCAAATAGTACACTGTGAATACAGTATTAATTCATAACACATACAGTAACCTTACACACTTACCTATTCCAACCGGTTAGCTGTGGTCTGAGCTGTACATAGCATGGCCAATCCTCGGACATGAATCGAAGATATGCTCGTAATATCGCCTGTTAACATGCATACATAGCTGTCATACACGCGGCGTCTAAATGTCGTTCACTCTGCAGATAAAACAGGTGGAAACAAAGTGATACTTACATTAAACATTCACAAACTATTTCTCCCTCGTTGCGTTTAGCTCTCTGCCCGGATGGTACTGCATGTTTGCATTCCCAACATGTTTTACTAAGTATGATATCGCTCATTGGGGCAGACATAAATAATTTATCGTAAAATAAAAACACTCGATTTATTTTGCGCGTTTCTTTTAGAAATACGATTAATCAAAGCTGCAGTCGTGCTTCCATACGTGGCTTCATCGGGTGTATTGAGCTGCTGCATGCGTCAACAGCTGCCGTTTGGTGAGGCTTCCTCCCGGGCAAAGCATGTGTGCTATAAGCATACTGAGAGCTATATCAAGTGCAACTTTAATTCCTGCATTTCAAATTAGTTACTTGGTTGATAATAAGTTGATCATCTGATGATCGAAGTATAGTTGTCATTTGCACACGTTTTAAATAGACTATATATTTTTATTTATTTAATACATTTTTTAAAAATCGGGATATATATTTTTCGTAATTCATCCTTAGACTTTAACAACAGCAATAATTAAACCTCTGTCACTTTTAATATTATTTATAATACAGTTGGCCTAAATTTAACAAATGAATTAGCTAGTAATTGAGAATAATCAATACAGATATTTAATAACAATCACCTTGTAGTTCAGGGATGCGACCTTGACCCCATCACATTTACCAATGCTGTGTCCAGTGCCAGTCCGGATCCCACAGGTTTGCGAAAAATAACTTATTGCTCTTGAAAGGGGTAGTCAAGACCGTGGTGGTGGCAATGGTGGTGGTAGGGGAGGGGGCGAGATGGTGCCGAGAGGGAGGAGGGGAAGAGATAAGTGATCTAAAGGGGAGACGATAGGACAAAAAGTGATGATGATGAATACATTGCAAAGTTTTTTGGCCCTGACGAGGGTGTCAGATTGAATGGCCTATGCGCATGTGCGAAGGTGTCCAAACTGACAATGCTTGTGAGATGAAGATAGTGTTGTTGCTGCTTCTGGGCTCACCGAGGACGAGAGGAATCTACAAGCCGACACGATGAGATCCAAGGCGAGAGCGAGAAAACTGGCCAAAAGTAGGTCTTTTTCCCTTCTTACGCTTCCGGTCGTGCGGCTCGATCTCCCGTGCTGGTCACCAATGTGTCCTTGTCATTTATCAGGTCCTAAGACTGACGCTTCTTTGTCCTTGTAGATATCATTTCGCTGTTCATGTGAATAGTAACGTGGACACATCCTAGTCCGTGTCCAGCCTTTTCGCGTTTGCAGCCTGTGGTTCGCTCGTTCCCAACGTCAGTGGGCTACTTTCATATATATGCTGACAAACACTGCTGGTGCTTCTGTATTAAAGACATGGGAGAGAGAAAACCGTGCAATGCAAACTGCGCTGTATTCTGTTCTATCGGAAGTCGGAAACCGTGAAGAATCGTTGCCCGAAAGTTAGCAAAAAGTTGTCGAAAGGGATAGTAACTTTTTTATTGAGTTGTTCCAAGTCTTGTGAAATTATATTCCTGCCTTTTGAAATAGTGGGCGCTGTAGCACTGCTCATGGCGACAGGGGAGCGCAGAATTGAGACCGGGTTGTGCGCACAAGCTCCATTCCAGACTAGTGGGAGACCTTAAGATTGGAAGTTTGAAAGAAATGTCTGTTTTTAGCCAAGTCCGATTTTACCTTAAAAGAAATTTCACGGAGTCTGTTTGTTCCTTTTAGCCGTTGAACTACTCGCCTGTTATGTTTTGTTCCTCCTTCAGGGATGGCAATCAATAATGCTTCTTGTGCAAGAAATTGCATTGCTACTTTACTGGACTGTTGCTCACACGGAAAATTTATTCTCGTTTTTGTAAACTTGGTTTAATTGTCTGTGTTGAAAGTGATATGTAGGATAACCATATTTTCTGTTTATTACGTCTAGCATGAATACACTTGAATTCTGAAAATGCATTGAGTCGATTTACCTGTCATTTGTGTTCTGCTTAAAATCTAAACCGATTCGATGTTTTACGTATTTCTAATCGGCACGGAAGGTTTATTTTTGTTATTATTGTTTTATTATTAACCAACTTTAAGGCGACTTTCGACTATGAAAATGTAGTCTAATGTAGCAGTTGGTCATTGCTAATGCTGATCTGTTTGTACGAGCAAATGAATACAGTAAGTCGAGTAAATGTATGATTATTTTAATTAGTTTTTAGTGTAATTGACGAATCAGAACGCAAACGATCGAATAGGCTTATTCATATTTTATGTGGAAATACATCAATATTTATAAATATTTAAGAAAAGTAGATTTTAACTTAAGCATAGGCCTCTGAAAAAAAACTTTGTTTATGGCCTTTGTTAATCCAAAGTCAACATATTCACACTATATTTCAAAGAAGGCACATTGGCTGTTTATATTTCACATCTGGATTATTTAACAAACAGAAATGTTAACAAACAAAGTGTAATGAACTTGCTGCAAACGATAAGCCTAGTATGTTTGTTCTAAGTTATACCTCCTGAATCTTCTACAAATTATCATCAATACTTTGTGTAATTTAGGACAAAATATGTTAACATTTACATATTCTGTTTGCAACCATGTAATAAACAATAATATTTTCTTCGTATCCTAATCGTGCTTGTATCCAGAATCTGTAATTGTGCCTGCATGTTTGCTACAAGTTATTAGGAGTTACTATATATATATATAATTGTCACGCGTGGATTTTTGTCAATACATTGCAAAGGCAAAGTAGGCCCAGCACTCAGTGACAATAGTTATTAATTAAGTAATTAACATTTTATTTTCTCTGAGTAGCGTTGATTGCTTTTTGATACGAGTGCTAATGAAAATAATCACTTTGAGGAGACCTCTCAGCAATATTTATGAAGGTATTGCCAAGCCTTCAGGTGTTATTTATCTCAACTCCGCTTTACGGACGATGAAGTTTTGCACAGCATAAACTGTTAATGTATTAAAACCAAAATATGAACATGGCCTTGTGATATTTAAAACGAGCTCCGATGAAGGCCCCACGCATGTGCGTCTACACACTATACACTGCTATATACACGCCGTTGGATAAGTATCTCTGCTTGTACATTTGACTTATCCATAAAGTGTTTTGGGCCTTCTTGTAGTATTACAACTCACACTTGTACTCACGTGTAGCGCCGTATTATAATTATTTGTGTCGACAGAGTTGTCATAGATTAAATAGAAAGGGCATGACGTGGTTTAAGGACTTAATGAGATTTATACAGACTGGCCGGGTCCAAAATCCTCAAATCTACAGGGATTTTGTACTCAGAATCACCCCCATGAGCGGTGTCGAAATTAATAAGCTCACACTGATCAATAAATAATGCTGTGGCTTTGTATTTCCTGATATTTTCAATACATTTTTGTCTACACAGGTAGACTAGTAACTCTAATCAATTTGAGCATTTACAAAAAAAATGCTATACTAATATTTCACATGTATGCATTTAAACTTATGCCACCATGCAATTTTATTGTACAATCATTATTAAATATTGTGCTTGCAGTATTTGATAGGTATTTTTGCCACCTTTTTGTCAATTATATGTGCAACAAAAACCACATTTATCGGTGAAGAACCACTGTTAAGGTCATTTCATGCAAAAAATAAGTTAGCTACTTCCTCTGTTGACCTTCATTGGTATAGATTGCGTGTGTATGTTCATCCATAGATAATATTATTTTCTCTGTATAATCTCCCATATGGGGAAAATGTTTGCATTTTAAAACAACAGGTGTGTGCGGACAACTAGCGGTCATAGTAATATTTACATTAGATAATGAAACAGTCTACACCTTAAAAAACCGCATCACACATTCGATCTTTATTTCTTTTATATGTCATATTGTGAAATGCCGCCTTGTTTTGTTGTCTTCTAGTGGATCACAGCTTCGGTAATGCTAAGAGTAAATGGTTCATTCAGTTTATTCACACATCTAACTGAGACTTTTCAAATGATTGTTGGCCATTTTGATTCTCGTCCACATTTGAGGTCGCACAGTTGAATGCCATGCTTAAAACTGCGCACCCGAGCGCACACGCACACGCTGTGACGTGCAATCGACTTGATAATCAGTTAAGTCCAGTTTTTTTTCAGTGTTTTCAAGTGTTTTCAAGCGCATGAATATGGAAAGAAACTTTGAAATCTCTTAGAAAATAATTATTTCATTTAATTAACATGGAATTGGGAATGTACTATACAGATACCTGAAAAATAGTAGGCCTATTATAATTAGCCTAATTTGAAACGAAACAACTTTGATATGATGGAACTTTTTCATATAGAATAAATCAAACGCAGTTGACTAATGTACAATAACATGAGTAATCACCATCATGTAAATATATGTTGACTGCTCACCTCTCAAACGCATCAGTTTTCCAAGGACAATCATCATATCAACATTTTCTCTCTCACTT
Source organism: Dallia pectoralis (assembly GCA_029465975.1). Lineage (NCBI taxonomy): Eukaryota > Metazoa > Chordata > Actinopteri > Esociformes > Umbridae > Dallia > Dallia pectoralis. The sequence continues at coordinate 13,932,301 of CM055728.1, read as the reverse complement.
TCTCTCACAAACACACGCACACACACACACACACACACACACACACACGCACACGAACACCACTGTATCACATTGAATGGTAGGTAGGTAATCTAGGGCAAAACATATTTTCTGGTTGCTCCCATGGCCTCTTGCTACTGGTCTATCCATAATTGTAGCAGCAGTTATTGCACTAGCATTGCTTTATCTGTAGTGGCTTGTTTAGATGGTCTGTAGTAGCATGAACCCATGTCATGCAGTACAGCCTCTGATGTTTTGACAGAGCTAATAAAACCAGACCCATAACACAGCAAAACAACAACGATTGCTACGTAGCATTTCTGGCAAAATCCTTAGGCCCCATACAGGACCTCGGGCTTGCACGTCTAAAATGGCTGACACAGGAGTCCCCTCAGATGCAGGGAAGATAAGTCGCTAACATAAATTAATACCACACGTTTTTTTTAATGCACAGGTGATCTTGAAGTGTGTGTTGTGTAAGTCTGACAAGGCTTCAGTTTAAAATAGTTTGAGTAGAGGTCTCCCCTCGCCTTGCGGTCACTTGTTTATACGGAGGACTCATATTCTTCTGGGTCTAGAAGTTCAAATGACCATGAGGTTCGGCTTTCACTCCTTTCCACTGCTGCGCCGCCTGCATATGACTGAGCGTGGTTAAAAACTGTCTCTACATGTTGGCAAGAATCCCTGTGTTGTGTCCCATGTAAGCTCCCTCACATACGCACCTACACACAAGCTCATTTTACCGGGACTAATTATTTTGGCCCGCGAGTCATGTTAGTCTCAATCTTTGACTAAGTGTAAAGGTCGTGTGTAAATGCCATGCAGCCAGCAGGAGTTGGCGCTGTCAGGTGTGTGTGTGTGTGTCAGAGTCCCTACTGACCTCCTTGCAGCCAGCTGTCTAGAACTCTTTCGTCCTGTTGGAGTGGTGAAGTCCAGTCAGTTTTCTATGCCTTGCTGTGAAGGTCTGCCTCATAACGTACCACTCTTCATAACACAACGTAGACTCCACATCTGAACCTGGACAGACCTGTAGCCAAGAACCACATCGAACCTGGACAGACCTGTAGCCAAGAACCACATCGAACCTGGACAGACCTGTAGCCAAGATCCACGTCGAATCTGGACAGACCTGTAGCCAAGAACCACATCGAACCTGGACAGACCTGTAGCCAAGAACCACATCGAACCTGGACAGACCTGTAGCCAAGATCCACATCGAACCTGGACAGACCTGTAGCCAAGATCCACATCGAACCTGGACAGACCTGTAGCCAAGATCCACATCGAACCTGGACAGACCTGTAGCCAAGAACCACATCGAACCTGGACAGACCTGTAGCCAAGAGCCACATCGAACCTGGACAGACCTGTAGCCAAGAGCCACATCGAACCTGGACAGACCTGTAGCCAAGAACCACATCGAACCTGGACAAACCTGTAGCCAAGATCCACATCGAACCTGGACAGACTTGTAGCCGAGAGTTTTGCCCGAGAACGGAAGGCATTGTTAAAAAACAAGGCAGTGTTCTTTACGGCACACAATGTATTTTATGAATGTTTTGAAAAACAAACCAGAGTGCCCCTGTTTAGTCCAGGTAGTCCCCTGTGTTGGAGCCTGTCCGCCATGTAATGAACAAACCCATTATGTACGGTCATCGACATGTTACAGAGGTCTCAATAGATCAATTTCTCTGGGTCTCAGCAGATCCACATTGGACATACCTGACTACGTAATGTTCACCATAGTCCTAAAGTATTGCAGTCTCTGTTTTGGCGGTTGGTCTTGCGTGACAAAGAGAGTTAAAGACATCGCTGTATGTTTTTTTTTCCGGGCATGTCTCCCTCACTTTTATTTCACTCTCCTTTATTTTTCATTTTTCGCAGTAGATGAGATGTGATATAAATAGACAGGAGGCACACTGCGGAGTGGTACGCGTTTGCAACGGGGCAACAAAAAGCCATTACACTGCAGTTCAATGTCTGTTTGACCCAGGCTGCATATCATATTCCAGTTGAGTCGGTGCTGTTCCATGTCTACGGGAGTCAGTCAAACTGATCACCCAGCTAAACTAAAAGACTCAGAAACAAAAGGCCTCACTCGGGTTCACTATGTTATATAGCAGGGAAACATTTGTGAAAAAACATTTTGCTACGTTGAGTTGTACTGTATATAAGTCCGTCTGCCTTCTGTCGTCTTGATGCCTAATGAACATGTCCCTGATCTAAAATTAATCTCATTTTCATTTGTATACTGGAATAGGACTGATTACTGTATATATATCTACAACCGCTTATGTATGTAGCTGTTATTACAACATTCTCTGACAGTATTTGGTTGTTTGCTAAACCGGGGGGGATGTTGATTGGTAATTAACCCGTTTAAGCCGCTCTTATGATTCGGAGAAACCCAATACCCTGGGGATTGCCCTGCATTGTGACCACTCTTATCTGGACCTAATCCTGGTTGGTTTGGTTTTAGCCCTCTCCAGCTATAGCTCTCATTTCTTACTTGTTTTCATTAGTTTGTTATCTCTATCTTTCTACTTCTGTTTCTTTCTATCTTTCATTTTCCTTCTCTCACTCCCTGTCACTGTCCTAGTCCTGTCTCCCCCCTCACTCTCTCCCCCTTTCTGTGTTTTATTTTTGGCCCAGTGCATTGTGGGTGCCTGGTGTTGGCCTGTTAGAGTTTGTCTCTCCAGGAGCCTTATAGCCTCTGGGCAGTTTTTGTCATTTTATTTTGAAATCATCAATCTAAGGCTAATACATGACTGTGTGTGCTTATTTTTTGAAAAATCAACATACCTGTATATTTGTATTGATTAATTTACTGTGTGTATAAGAACAATTATTCAGAGGTATTTACTGTCATAGGACTGAGGCATGTGCTGATATCATTTAATCATTATTTGACCTGCTTTGTGCATTGAAAAAAACAAACTACATCTACCATGTTTCTGTAACATTCAGTGGAAATATTTAGCAAAACAACTATAGCGACGAAGCCTTTTCGCTTGCTAAACACGAAAACAATGCCAGGCATGTTTTTTCAATATTCACTCTTTATCTTTACACACACCTCATCCAGTCAGGTTATGTTTTAAAGGCACATGTTTCCATTGGTCATAGATAGACAGCGAGCCAGATAACCCACCGTTCAACCTATAAATGTGAAGCCTCAGGTTGTCATTTCCACCCACCGCAGGCAGAGAAAGCCCAGTGTATGAGCAGTGGCAGGCAGGTTGATTGTGTCCACATCCAGGCCTTCTCAATGGGAGCTAAATGTTGCTAGACAGCGAAAATGAAGCGTCCCTATCCAGAAACTTCTCAACAATCGAAAGGATTTTTCCCCACAAGTTATGCGAAGTACAATATGTAAAGAAGGACTGAAATTAGTTATTAAGACATAACCCTTAATGTCATTTTTTGATTTTTAAAAATTTGGTGTTACATATTCGAACCATGCCCAAATGGGCCAATATTTCTCAACACAATCTCGGTATGTTATGTTTGGTGCTGCTTACCTGACTTTCACGGTTGTATAGCTTGTGATCTATATTGCTTAAGTTACATAACATATTTTGCCTCAGTTATTGGTGACTTTAATTGGTGACTTTACTCACTCAGCTAGATGCTAGCTAATGTGCCAGCATCTAATTTGTTTCCTCAAGCGTTAGCTAGCTGCCTCGACTGAAACGTTGTTCGAGAGTCGCTGAGTCGACTTTTTAGGTAGTCGGACTGATACAGAAAAAATGATGATATTATAAAAACATAGCTACAGAATTGGTCAAGCTGCGCATGTAGTTGATTTGCTCCAGTTTACGTCTATGTCATCTAGCAAATGCTGCTATTCAGAGCAACTCCTAATAGGAAGTGTTCAGTATACAGGCCCTGGTTGATGGTTTGAAGCTAACCCCCTCACCCAGGTGACAGCATTTGATGGCTTGATGCCACTTTTTTATGTCAGATACCGATAACAATACTGCAATCTTGAGTATCTGCCGATATCGATGCTAATCCAATACCATCTATTCTCCTCTTTTAAACAACTAAGCTGTTAATAATACGTTTGTTTGGCTGCCTGTTGGTTAACCTAACCATTTAACCTCACGTTCTAGCTAGCTCTGTTCACCTGACTTGTGTTGTCTAACGACATCCCTACCCTTTATGGCATATCGCTCAATGCATTTACACCATCGGCTAAGGGATCCTATTGGATTATTCTTATTTTGTCGCGATATCCGATCCAATGTTTTTGGCCTGTTTCGATTCAATGCTGATACTGAAAATTGGATCGACGCATCCCTAGTTAAAACAAATGGCCACCTGGAGCTGAGTTGGCTGAGACTGGTGCTTACAGAGGCAGCGTTATGAGTTTGATTCCTGAGTTGACAGAGCCTGGTGCTTACAGAGGCAGCGTTATCAGTTTGATTCCTGAGTTGACAGAGCCTGGTGCTTACAGAGCGTTATGAGTTTGATTCCTGAGTTGGCTGAGCCTGGTGCTTACAGAGGCAGCGTTATGAGTTTGATTCCTGAGTTGACAGAGCCTGGTGCTTACAGAGGCAGCGTTATGAGTTTGATTCCTGAGTTGACAGAGCCTGGTGCTTACAGAGCGTTATGAGTTTGATTCCTGAGTTGGCTGAGCCTGGTGCTTACAGAGGCAGCGTTATGAGTTTGATTCCTGAGTTGACAGAGCCTGGTGCTTACAGAGGCAGCGTTATGAGTTTGATTCCTATTGGGGCCAGTATGAAATTTGAAAATGTATGAGCTCACTGCTGTTAGTGGCTCTGGACAAGAACCTCTGCCAAATGACAAAAGTAAATAAAAAGTGCCTGATTTGCCCTACAGTAATCTAAGTTAACCACATCCACATTACTTTGGACATGAATATGGAGTCAGCGATGGTCGTGCTGACACAGCGCTTTTCTAAAAGGTTTGATGCTTTGAAATGTATATCTTTGTATAAATTACAGATGTGTTTGCTTGCTTACCGTAAGTTACACGGGCACATACAGTAACTGGTCATTGACTGACATGTTACTCACTCTCCGTACAGGCAGGCGTCTGTAGTGCTAGTACAGCCCATCAGAAGGGTAGGCTGTCTACGTAGACTGGTGCCTCAGTTCTCCATCCTGAAGACACAAAGATAAGACGACAAAATGACTGTCCTCCCGAGAGTCCCTCGCTCGTCTCTTGGCGATGTTTTTAAACTCAACCCCCACCGCACGTTGGACCGAGCGCTCGCTCCCTAACTGGCCTCCGCGGCGCATTTTAACCCCTCCCTCCTTTGTTGTCATTTGCACAGAGATGGGCACGCAGGGTGTCATTAAGAGTGGATTAGGACGGGACGTTTCAGGGGCGCAGCCCAAACCGGGAAGAGATCCTTTTTTTCCTTTCTTTTCCCTTTCCTGAGATCAAGTTCTTTGATTTGCCACGATAAAGCCTCTCTTTCATGTTTGTGTGAGGATGGTCCAGGCGATTACGCTGTCAGACGATCATTGGGCTTTTGACTAATTTTCTGTCGGCTGGCCGGCCAGTGGGTGGGGAGGAGAGCGGTGTTGGAGGAGGGGGTGATGTGAATGTTGAGATTCCCAGCAGTAATTGAGGCGTCATTATCATTATCCAATGGTGTTTGGTTGACAGGCGGACTTCTCCGGGCCAGAAACAGGCAGCACCTATATTTGTTTAATACTTTCTGCTGGGAGATTGCAGAGGTGGTTTAGAGAGAAGGGAGAAGGACATCACTCTGGTTTCAGAAGAAAGGTCCTCTTCTTTCACTGCCTCTCTTACCACTCCTGTCTGTCCCGGAAAATTGCCTTCATTATACCAATGGCATGCTTCGCATTAACCCATCTCGCTGGCTCTCCATTTATTTATTTTTTAATAAAAATTCCTCAATGGCTGCTGGGATGTTGATTATGCAGCCTCCCGAGAGAGAGAGAGGGCACTACTGGTGGCTTCAAATCAATTACCTACAGTGTGGTTCTCTATAAAAAATATATAACTCCTCAAAACCACTGACTCCGTTTCCCCCCATTTGCCACTTTAACAAATAAATATTTACTGTGTTTGGCCATAGCTTCTTTTGCTGGGATCCTACTGTTATTCCTGGAAGCATTCTGCCTGATATTGCTTTGATGTGGGTTCGTTATGGTAATAATTCCCAGTTTTGCCAGACAACAAACACTAGGTTGTATTTACCCATGCATTTAAGCAGAGAACCTTCAAATCCAATTCCTGGACCTTTCTTCCTCTGAGCTGGAGTTGCTGAAGCTTTCTTGATAAACACGTTTTACACCCACTGTATCTGCTCTACCCATGGTGGAAGATAGATCACGGTCTGCCAGAACACATCATATTCACCATGGCATTGTACATTACAAAACAGAATATGGCGAACAGTGCATCCAGGAAGCAGAATGTGTGGTTATCATATCACTAAGAAGTTATGCAGGTAAATATATAAAACAACCAGAGATTGGGATGCAGATCAAACATGTAGTATTATCATTTAAATGTGTCAATTGACTGTGAAAAAGCTTAAGGGATCTTAAGATCTTAAATGATCTTAAATGATTTGGCTTAGAGACAAATTAACATTCAGATTGTACTACAGCTTTTTCGATGGTGTCCAGGGGGTGTGGCCGAAATAAGGAAGTTACCTACGATCGGCCACACCCATATTCACATGGTAGTTATATATGCAGGTACAGTTTATCTTGTTAGTAAACATTGTTATAGATATCACAGCTGTAATGGCTATATACCTGCAGGTATAGGAATATACAATGTTCTACAAGTAATTGATCAGATTCTGAACTATTTTGACATCCTTAATTATCCCGGATTCAGATTGTTTGTGAAATGATGCACATGTGTTTGTGTGATGTGTGTGTGTTGTGTGATGTGTGTGTGTTGTGTGATGTGTGATGTGTGATGTGTGTGTGTGATGTGTGTTGTGTGTTGTGTGATGTGTGTGTGTGTGTGTGTGTGTGATGTGTGTGTGTGTGTGATGTGTGATGTGTGATGTGTGATGTGTGATGTGAGTGATGTGTGTGTGTGTGATGTGTGTGTGTGTTGTCGTGTGATGTGTGTGTGTGATGTATGCGTGTGATGTGTGTGATGTGAGTGATGTGTGTGTATGATGTGTGTGTGTGTTGTGTGATGTGTGTGTGAGTGATGTGTGTGTGTGCGTGTGTGATGTGTGTGTGTGATGTGTGTTGTGTGATGTGTGTGTTGTGTGATGTGTGATGTGTGATGTGTGTGTGTGATGTGTGTTGTGTGTTGTGTGATGTGTGTGTGTGTGATGTGTGTGTGTGTGTGATGTGTGTGTGTGATGTGGGATGTGAGTGATGTGTGTGTGTGATGTGTGTGTGTGTTGTCGTGTGATGTGTGTGTGTGATGTGTGTGATGTGTGTGATGTGTGTGCGTGTGTGATGTGTGCGTGTGATGTGTGTGTGTGTTGTCGTGTGATGTGTGTGTGTGTTGTGTGATGTGTGTGTGAGTGATGTGTGTGTGTGCGTGTGTGATGTGTGTGTGTGATGTGTGTGATGTGTGTGTGTGATGTGTGATGTGTGTGCATGTGTGATGTGTGCGTGTGATGTGTGTGATGTGAGTGATGTGTGATGTGTGTTTGTGTGTTTGTGTGATGTGTGTGTGTGTGTGTGTGTGTGATGTGAGTGGGTTTGGGCAAACATGGTGTTGGGTCTTCACTAAAACATTTTAAGATGGTCCATTTGTCCCTCCTCTCCGACCTACCCTTCTTCCTTCCAACCACCTATCCCACCCACCCACGCCACCCACCAACCCCACCAACCCCACCAACTCCACCCAACACTGTGATTCCTCTGTGCTGTTCGGAAGCCCCCATCCTCATCCTGTCCAGTGTCTGGTTCCAAAGTAACGATGAGGCTGCGTGTGAAAATATTGAATTGCAAAAACATCCCTGGGTGAGAGGGTGTGTGAATGGAGCTTTCAGCGCCAGGGCCCGGCTAAACCCGGAGCTACTGAGTGACGGACAACAAATGGCATTTTGTGTCCCGGTAGAGAGAGGGCGAGAGTCAAAAAGAGAGATAGCGGGAGAGAGTGAAGGGGGAGGAAGTGAGAAGAGAGAAAGACTTAGTGGCTTGTAATGGTTTTACTTCTCATCTGGGCCCGTAGGCATGGGAAGAGTTCTGATCCAGAATCAGGAAACACTATTGTCCTCAAAGGCAATTCATTTATTATAGAGTTATCACATGGCCTTTGAGGACAATAGTGTTCTCAAAGGCCATGTGATAACTCTATAATAAATGAATTGCCTTTGAGGACAATAGTGTTTCCTCAAAGGCAATTCATTTATTATAGAGTTATCACATGGCCCTAAATCTAAACTTTGACCCTGAGTGCTATGGCTGCCTGGCCGCGCTTCAACCGGGAGATGTTTGGGGGTCGGGTTTATGCACACTCAAAGCCAGTGCGTTCACTCAGGGGGTGGGGGGGAGGTTGGGGGGCTTGGGTGGGGGGGAGGGGTAATAGGTGAAAGTAATGATGGCAACCTCCACTTTCCTGGAATGTGGGAGGTCAAACCTCTTTAGATTAGGTGATAATGTCAAACGTATTCACTGGGCATTTTGGTTCCATTTGGTTCAGTTTCTGAATGGAGTCGAGCACAGGCCAGGGAAGCAACAAGACCACATAATTTGTCCTGGCGGGCGACGAATGTCCCAATGAAATGAAAGTAAATGTCTATTGGAGAAGTGGAAACTCCAAAAGGCTATGGGTTAAGTCCCAAATGTAGACTCATTTCCATGAAGCTATCCTAGAAAAGCGTGGTCAATTCAAACGTGATAATGCTTACCATTGCTGTGGATATGGTGTGATATGGTGTGATATGGTGTGATATGGTGTGATATGGTGTGATATGGTGTGATATGGTGTGATTTGGTGTGATATGGTGTGATATGGTGTGATATGGTGTGATATGGTGTGATTTGGTGTGATATGGTGTGATATGGTGTGATTTGGTGTGATTTGGTGTGATATGGTGTGATATGGTGTGATTTGGCCGGAGAGAGGGGTCAACTGAATCATTTAAACCATAGATTACAGAACAGAGAAACGACTCATCATCTGGAGTGTTAAGGACAGCATGTTGTTTCTACCTGGTTGTTACTTTCTCAGGTCTGTAGTAGAACCCTGTTAAGGACAGCATGTTGTTTCTACCTGGTTGTTACTTTCTCAGGTCTGTTGTAGAACCCTGATATGGACAGCATGTTGTTTCGGCCTTCCTGTACATAAAGAGTTGTCAGGAGAGATATGAACAGCATGTTCTCACTATAAGCAAGAAGAAATACACTTTGTACACTTTATACCCACTTTGCCTGGTTTGAAACATTCTGCAGGAACTGGTACCTTACCAGACACCCTGAACAGTGAAATGGAGAAGGTGTGTGTGTGTGTGTGTGTGTGTGTGTGAGAGAGAGTCTGTGTGTGTTTGGCGTGGGTCAGGGTAGACTCTTAACGTCTCAGTGGACTCTAGGGTCACGGTCTGCCCTTAAACCCTTTGTCCCTCACGTTGGCACCCTCTGATTCTGCTCTCTATCTCTCACTCCCTGTCTGCCCTCCACTTCTGGGATTCTCTCTCTTCTCTTGCCCACCTCCCTTCGTCCCCTCTCCTCCACCCCCTTCTCCCCTCATCTTCCTCCTCCTCCTACTGCAGGAATGCAGGGGAGACTCTTGGGACATCTTTGAAAAGATGCGGCGTCTTTGTCCGGCCCGATAAAAGATGCCATAGTTTCCCTTTTCCTCCTCTTTGTGTCCTTGTTGGCGGCTCCAGTAGAAGTGCAAATGGTTTTCTCTCTGAGGGGCTATCCTGAACTGCTAATTACCACACAGACCCCAGACAGGCCTGGAGAGGAGAGAAGGCCGGATTCCCACAACCACCTGTCCTTCTTCCCCCCTCGCCTTTGATGGCTGACGTCCCTGCACGCCAACCTTCTCGTCTCTCTCTCCATCCCTCCCACCCTTCTGGCCCCGTACCTCACATTTCTCCCCCCTCACTATCCCGCTCTGTCCTTCCTCTCATTAATTTTGGTTTTAAATTGCTTTCTGACCCTGACAAACTGCTGTTGTTGAAAGAGAGACGACGAGGGGGGGGTTGGGTTGAGGGGTTAAGGGTTGGGGTTGACGGAGCTGATGGGCAGGGGGCAGGGATAGTTTGTAAAGTTTGAATCTGAAGTCTATTTTGCCAGACTCTGTAGTTAATCTACACTAGGCTAATCTACACTAATTTAGGGACTACACTAGGGCTCTTGTATATCCATACACTAGGCTAGGACTAACTTTATTGAGATAGCATTTCATTGCTAGTACTTTTCAGCCTGGCTCACAGTAGAGGACTGTACTCGTGAATCAAATCTCTGCTCAGATATACACAACATGATATCCGATGTTGACCAATGTTTTGTTTGCAACAATAGGTAGTTCATTACCGTATTTGGATTATTGTATGTTGTGTTGTGTTCCTAACCAAGTGAACACTTCTGAACATTAAATGGCATGCTTATCTTGCTAACAGCATTCTTTTGGCTACCGCCATGTATTCTTATATAATTACTGCGTTGAGGTATTCCAAACTCTCATTCTCTCTTTCTCCCTCTCACACACGCTCACACACACCAAACCAAAAAAAGATCCTCTAATTTGCTCTCCTATTTGCGTTCCATTACAGACAGCTCTATTAAATTGCTGAATCAATACATTCCCTGGGCAGTGCAGCCAATTTAAAGCTTCAAAGTGGCTGCCGGACAGGAGACAGGGACGAGGGTGGCCAGCGTTTTTCTGCAAAACAAATAGTTCTATTAAGCCCATGTTCTGTGTGATCACCTGGTAGTCCCCAAGTCAAACGGACACCATTCGCCTCCTCCTGGTTCACAAAAAGCATACAAGGGCAGGCGGATTTTAGCACGCGTCTGACAGCCAGCAGTGCCGAGGCCCCGTGAGATAATGATTAACTCTCGTCCCAAACAAACAGACAGCTGTCCTCTCTCAATGCACCACTTCTCTGTGAGACATTGGCCTCTGTGTGGCGCGACAGGTTGAAAACCCGCCATAGATGATTCATGAAACAGGATCTTCAATTCCTTCATTTCCCTAAATGGGTTTCGATGGGGTTTTCCCCCGTCATACGAAGAGGCAGGGTAGCTTAGTGGTCTAGTGTTGGGCCAGTAAACGAGTGGTTGTTGGTTCTAATCCCAGAGACAAGGTGAACATTTTTGTCATTCTGTCCCTGAGCAAGACAGTTAACTCAGGTTGCCCGTTAGTGTATGTAAGAATTTATTTACACTTACGGTAAAACTGTGTGACTTAAAAAAGGATTTGGAGGTCAGGGGGATATTTCCGAGATGTTTATTTGAACTGTGGCACATTGCTAGATGTGAATCTAAAGGTAGCGAAACACAAGAATGATTTAAAAAATAACATTCAGTAAATTAAAGAGAGAAAATTCGACAAAAAGAGAAGAAAGCTTTTTTCTGAAGGCTGTAAACCAGAAGTCTCTTCACTCTGCCCGTCTCTCCATCAAGTAAACCCACATCCTTTAGCTGTAGAAAAAAGGAAAATCATGATCCGGTTTTACGAGCGGTTGAACGGCAACTTCTGTGGTTTTCCCTCATCCTCAAACTGAGTTGACCATTCGTTTGTCCCTCAGGTTTTTTGGGAGATGTCTATGAAACTTTTAATTGGTAGGGCAACGTTATTTAAAACAAATGTTTTGGACCTGAGGACCTGGCCTGTCAGTCAAACCTCCACTCTCCAGCCCAATGTGTTTGCTTTTTCTTTTTTTCACATTTTTTTTCTCCATGCTGGTTTTGCAAATGATTTCCTCTCATCTTCCAAGCTGCCATGAAAACATGCTGAGATCTCACACTCGTCTAGCATTAGGTGGTCCTGCTGTGCTACTATTTAGAGGTCAGAGGTCACACCCATTTTCTATACACACAATCACACACTCAATAAGCCACTCCCCACTATTTAGTTTAGTCACTCACAACCTGTGATTATTTTTAGAAGACTTAAGTGACTGAATATGCTGGTCTGTTTCTATGTAGTCCAGGAAATTAGAGAATATTGTCACAGTAATGTGTTGAAGGTTTAGAAAGCTTTAGATGTTGTGTTGTCCTTTTGATATGAGCTGCACTGCACTGTGATATCTATGGAGCCTTTACATAAAAAAAATATGTAACATACACCCAGTGAGTCCTGAAAAGGTTCTGTCAACCAGTGTGTCCTAAAAAGGTTCTGTCAACCAGTGTGTCCTGAAAATGTCCTGTCAACCAGTGTGTCCTGAAAAGGTTCTGTCAACCAGTGTGTCCTAAAAAGGTTCTGTCAACCAGTGTGTCCTGAAAATGTCCTGTCAACCAGTGTGTCCTGAAAAGGTTCTGTCATCCAGTGTGTCCTGAAAAGGTTCTGTCATCCAGTGTGTCCTGAAAAGGTTCTGTCAACCAGTGTGTCCTAAAAAGGTTCTGTCAACCAGTGTGTCCTGAAAATGTGCTGTCAACCAGTGTGTCCTGAAAAGGTTCTGTCAACCAGTGTGTCCTAAAAAGGTTCTGTCAACCAGTGTGTCCTGAAAATGTCCTGTCAACCAGTGTGTCCTGAAAAGGTTCTGTCAACCAGTGTGTCCTAAAAAGGTTCTGTCAACCAGTGTGTCCTGAAAATGTCCTGTCAACCAGTGTGTCCTGAAAAGGTTCTGTCATCCAGTGTGTCCTGAAAAGGTTCTGTCATCCAGTGTGTCCTGAAAAGGTTATGTCACCCAGTGTGTCCTGAAAAGGTTCTGTCATCCAGTGAGTCCTGACAAGGTTCTGTTATCCAGTGAGTCCTGAAAAGGTTCTGTCAACCAGTGTGTCCTGAAAAGGTTCTGTCATCCAGTGTGTCCTGAAAAGGTTCTGTTAACCAGTGTGTCCTGAAAAGGTTCTGTCATCCAGTGTGTCCTGAAAAGGTTCTGTCATCCAGTGTGTCCTGAAAAGGTTCTGTCATCCAGTGTGTCCTGAAAAGGTTCTGTCAACCAGTGTATCCAGAAAAGGTTCTGTCATCCAGTCTGTCCTGAAAAGGTTCTGTCATCCAGTGTGTCCTGAAAAGGTTCTGTCATCCAGTGTGTCCTGAAAAGGTTCTGTCAACCAGTGTATCCAGAAAAGGTTCTGTCATCCAGTGTGTCCTGAAAAGGTTCTGTCAACCAGTGTGTCCTGAAAAGGTTCTCTCATCCAGTGAGTCCTGACAAGGTTCTGTCATCAGTGAGTCCTGACAAGGTTCTGTCATCCAGTGTGTCCTGAAAAGGTTCTGTCATCCAGTGTGTCCTGAAAAGGTTCTGTCAACCAGTGTGTCCAGAAAAGGTTCTGTCATCCAGTGTGTCCTGAAAAGGTTCTGTCAACCAGTGTGTCCTGAAAAGGTTCTGTCAACCAGTGTGTCCTGAAAAGGTTCTGTCATCCAGTGTGTCCTGAAAGGGTTCTGTCATCCAGTGTGTCCTGAAAAGGTTCTGTCAACCAGTGTGTCCTGAAAAGGTTCTGTCATCCAGTGAGTCCTGAAAAGTCTAAATCTCTCTTTCTGTGTCTCTCGCTTTCTAAAGCAACATGGCTGTCAGCACTTTTCTGTTTAATTAAAACTAGGTGCGGGATTCTCGTTCCTCCTCTTTTGACACCTCGCTGTTTATCTACCGGACATGGCTTGGGGCAGGACCCGTGGAAACGAAGACGATTTTTGTTTTCAGAGCCTTGTCTTTGATGCCAAGTTCCTCCAAAGAAACGGGCCGCACATCTGAGACCGGTTTGCTGGAATAACAGCAAATGTTTGTCTTGTATTGTATGGCACGCTGCTTGAGGACCAGTAAAGCCATTCTTCCAGTGCCTAAAGCGCCTCTTAATAAAATAGTAAAGAATAACTCCTTTACCTTAATCTCCCCGATAGATTACTCTGCACAGGGAGGGAAATTAGCAGCAGGCCTAGACACTCTCCCCTCCTCTCCCCTCCCCCTTTTCTCTCTTGTCCTCTCCCTCGTTCCCCCACCTTTCTCTCCAATCCCCGCAATCTTTCGGCAGTGTGTGGTAAATGAACTGTACGTGCCTGCTTCACGGCGGCAGGGAAATGGCCTTTTATTGAAGAGATATGAGAAACAACATGTGTCTAATGGGATGGAAATGGTCCCGCGTCTGGTCCTCATCAGAGAGAGGAGACGGGGCCTAAACAACATGGCCGAACTCCACAGTTGATACGGTGGCGCTCCTTTTAAGTGGATCCGTGAGGGACCACAGTGAACAGGTATACATGCTCTGTGTGTGTCTGTGTGTGTGTGTGTGTGTGTCTGTGTGTGTGTGTACACATCTAGGGGGTTTCTCAGAGATGAGGAGAGAGAATTTCTTTGTTGCCGGGTGTAAAGCACACCTTTAGCGCGGCGTCTTTGAGAGTAAAACATCCTACGTCTGATCCTCGTAAAAAAAAAATCCCCTGGTTTGGTTTTATGGTTTCCCGTGCTCCCAGAGGCCTTTGCTCCGCCAGCCATATGGATGCTGAGACTGATCTGAAGAAAGACCTGGTGCATGGGGTCGTCAACCTCCAAACTCCATCCTATCCAATCTCCACTTTGAAACTAATATCACCCAGGGAATTGCTAAAAGACTCTTTACATACAGTACCAGTCACAAGTTTGGACACACTTACCCATTCAGGTGAATCGTTTGTCCAAACTTTTGATTGGTACTGTATATCTCCTTTCTCTTCCCCTCCCTCTCTGGCTGTTCGTTCTCTCTGTAGTTATGTTCAGACTTGGGACTTACTGATACAGTTAACGGGTCTTTGTTCGATCCTCTGGGTATGGTGTTAGAATTAGTTTTAGAATCAAGTTGGTATTGTTTTAGAAGTGTAGTATTAGAAATTGGGTTATTTTTTGGTTATGGCATTACGGCAAAATCTTAGGCCAAGTTTTGGCAAAATGTGGCAAAGTTTAGGCATGAAAGTTGGGTTATAGAGGTTCAGGGCTATAATGGGGTTAAGGGTTAGGTTCAGGGCTATTATGGGGATAAGTGTTAGGTTCAGGGCTATTATGGGGATAGGGGTTAGGTTCAGGGCTATTATGGGGATAAGTGTTAGGTTCAGGGCTATTATGGGGTTAAGGGTTAGGTTCAGGGCTATTATGGGGATAAGTGTTAGGTTCAGGGCTATTATGGGGATAGGGGTTAGGTTCAGGGCTATTATGGGGATAGGGGTTAGGTTCAGGGCTATTATGGGGATAGGGGTTAGGTTCAGGGCTATTATGGGGATAGGGGTTAGGTTCAGGGCTATTATGGGGATAAGTGTTAGGTTCAGGGCTATTATGGGGTTAAGGGTTAGGTTCAGGGCTATTATGGGGATAGGGGTTAGGTTCAGGGCTATTATGGGGATAGGGGTTAGGTTCAGGGCTATTATGGGGATAGGGGTTAGGTTCAGGGCTATTATCGGGATAGGGGTTAGGTTCAGGGCTATTATCGGGATAGGGGTTAGGTTCAGGGCTATCATGGGATAGGGGTTAGGTTCAGGGCTATTATCGGGATAGGGGTTAGGTTCAGGGCTATTATGGGGATAGGGGTTAGGTTCAGGGCTATTATCGGGATAGGGGTTAGGTTCAGGGCTATTATCGGGATAAGTGTTAGGTTCAGGGCTATTATGGGGATAGGGGTTAGGTTCAGGGCTATTATGGGGATAGGGGTTAGGTTCAGGGCTATTATGGGGATAGGGGTTAGGTTCAGGGCTATTATGGGGATAGGGGTTAGGTTCAGGGCTATTATGGGGATAAGTGTTAGGTTCAGGGCTATTATGGGGTTAAGGGTTAGGTTCAGGGCTATTATGGGGATATTATGGGGATAGGGGTTAGGTTCAGGGCTATTATAGGGGTTAGGGGGATAGGTTCAGGGGGGATAGGGGTTAGGTTCAGGGCTATTATGGGGATAGGGGTTAGGTTCAGGGCGGGATAAGGGTTAGGTTCAGGGATGGGGATAGGGGGGTTCAGGGCTATTATGGGGATAGGGGTTAGGTTCAGGGCTATTGGGGATGGGGATATTATGGGGGGGTTAGGTTCAGGGCTATTTGGGGATGGGGAGGTTCAGGGCTATTATGGGGTTAGGTTCAGGGCTATTATGGGGAGGGGTTAGGTTAGGGGGTTAGGTTCAGGGCTATTAGGTTCAGGGCTATTATGGGGATAGGGGTTAGGTTCAGGGCTATTATCGGGATAGGGGTTAGGTTCAGGGCTATTATGGGGATAGGGGTTAGGTTCAGGGCTATTATGGGGATGGGGGGTTAGGTTCAGGGCTATTATGGGGATATGGGGGGGTTAGGTTCAGGGCTATTATGGGGATAGGGGTTAGGTTCAGGGCTATTATGGGGATATGGGGGGGTTATTATGGGGTTCAGGGCTATTATGGGGATAGGGGTTAGGTTCAGGGCTGGGGATAGGGGTTAGGTTCAGGGATATGGGGGTTAGGTTCAGGGCTATTATGGGGATAGGGGTTAGGTTCAGGGCTATTATGGGGATAGGGGTTAGGTTCAGGGCTATTATCGGGATAGGGGTTAGGTTCAGGGCTATTATCGGGATAGGGGTTAGGTTCAGGGCTATCATGGGATAGGGGTTAGGTTCAGGGCTATTATCGGGATAGGGGTTAGGTTCAGGGCTATTATGGGGATAGGGGTTAGGTTCAGGGCTATTATCGGGATAGGGGTTAGGTTCAGGGCTATCATGGGATAGGGGTTAGGTTCAGGGCTATTATGGGGATAGGGATTAGGTTCAGGGCTATTATGGGGATAGGGGTTAGGTTCAGGGCTATTATCGGGATAGGGGTTAGGTTCAGGGCTATTATCGGGATAGGGGTTAGGTTCAGGGCTATCATGGGATAGGGGTTAGGTTCAGGGCTATTTTAGGGTTAAGGGTTAGGTTCAGGGCTACGGTATAGAGAACCTGGGTTTCTTTGTCAGGGTTCGGTCTCAGAAAATATAGACACGTGTGTGTGTGTCCAGAGAGGTCTGAGGCAGTGTCGTTGGAGGGCTGGCGATTGAGGTGCTCTACTTTAGGGTAGTGCCAGATAAACTACTGACTGTGCCACCCCACCTCATGTCAAGTGTGTAAGAGGACAGGTGGGGCTGGTATATGCATGGTAATGGCTGTTTCAGATGATGTCTATTTCAGATGATGTCTATTTCAGATAATGTCTATTTCAGATAATGTCTGTTTCAGATAATGTCTGTTTCAGATAATGTCTGTTTCAGATAATGTCTGTTTCAGATAATGTCTGTTTCAGATAATGTCTGTTTCAGATAATGTCTGTTTCAGATAATGGCTGTTTCAGATAATGGCTGTTTCAGATAATGGCTGTTTCAGATAATGGCTGTTTCAGATAATGGCTGTTTCAGATAATGTCTGTTTCAGATAATGTCTGTTTCAGATAATGGCTGTTTCAGATAATGGCTGTTTCAGATAATGTCTGTTTCAGATAATGTCTGTTTCAGATAATGGCTGTTTCAGATAATGTCTGTTTCAGATAATATGAGTAATGGTGAGTGTCAGTGTTTGGTATATAGAGATGTACTGTTGGTATATAAACATGAACAGTATCAATATATCTACATTGATCAGATATTCACGTCGGTCCTTGACATGGGGCAGATGGCAGCCGCTGAACATTGATGACAGGAGAGAGACGTTTCAAATGAAGAGCAGGGGAAATGTGCTTCAACATGGAGTTTTCTGTTGGTTCCCTCCAGGTGATCTGCCACCATTCTGGAGATCACATTAGCTTCTCGACGTGATTACCTTGCCTTTTTCCTGGAATCTCTTACGACAAAGACTTTCATGAAAAGAAAGGATCCACTAACTTACAATACTAGTGGAAGAGGCGACGTCCCTGCAGCAAACGAGGTACCGTATAGGAACGTATGACTATCTATGAATCTGTGACTGTCAGAGTGCAGAGGGCAAAGATGTCTTGCTAGGAATGGAGTGTGCGGCTGCGTAAACCCAACTACCAGGTTGCCACAGCTATAGAGAGCGAGAGTGTTTGGATGATAAAGGCCTATTTAAGTAGCTGTGAAGAGTGAGGGAGGGAGAGAGTGAAGGAGAAAAGAATCCGGGTCATGATGAAAGTGGATAAATAGGATTGTTTATCCTGGCAGTGTCAGAGCTATCTTTCCAGTCAAGTGTTTAAGGGGACCTAGAAACACAAACAAATACAAGGTGTTTATTTTCAGTGCAGCAGGTGCCTGTTAAAAGCTTATTGGTTTTAGAGGGACCAGTTGTGTTCTAGGAGAGAGTGAGTGACCAGGGTCCTCGGCTCCTTGGAGAAAGGTGGGTGAAGGTGACGATTATTCCTCTGAGAGGTCCAGTGGTGATGTCAGGCGGTGGCGCAATGGAACGCACGGCTCCGACTTCAACAGCCACTTTAGTTTTAAAAGAGTTAATTTGCCTTTTTCTGACTGAAAAAACACAGCGAGGATGTTGGTTAGTGACTCTTCACTAGACACATGAAATATGTAGTGCTTAGTTTATAGATAAATAAATGACATTTGTACAGAGTTCTTTGGTCCAGTGGTGACAGTCTCATCTCCATGTACATGTGTGATTTCCTGTCAACAAAAGCCTTGCAAAAAATATGTAAGTGACATATAGTCAATGAATCACCAGACCCCCCGTCCCCCTCTGTCTAATTCTATAGTTACTATATTTAACTGATTGGATGTTTAATAGACGGGACATATGGGAATGACATCTGCTACAATGTGTGTGTCACCGTAATAAATGTTATTCTAAAAGTTATAATACTACCACACATATGGTGGCAGATAGTGGAGTGCTTTCAAAGGTTGTTCCAGTAACAAAGAAGATGGAAAAGCAATTAGAGAAAATATTGGAGTTTTGGTGCAGACTGGTGAATAATTAGAATGATATTAACTGAAAACAATATCCGGATAAATCACTGTATCTATTTCCCCATTTGTCACAAACCTAGGAGATGATATGTACGTATGCATGTGTGCATGTCTGTGTTTGTGTGTTTGCCACGTCATTGAGATGTGTGTGTGTGTGTGTGTGTGTGCAGGCTAACCGTCCCAGGCGTCGGGCACAGAGACTCCTCTTGAGTTTCTCCAGTTGTCCTCTGGTCCTCATGCATTATGGAAGCCATCCATTCTGACGGCAGACACACAGTCATTATCTGAAACAGGGATGACAGAAGGGTCAGTCCGCTCGCTGGAATGGCACTTCACGTCACTTACCGAGGGAGGATTTCTATTTACTATTGTTTTGAAAACCGGAGATGGCTGCTGGTTCATGTTCCTGTTGTCCTGTCCGAATAGGATTTTGTAGAGGTCTAATTCTGAAAAACTAAATTAGGTATTAAAATGGGTTTCTTGACTGTTTATCATCACCTTTAAATTAATACTTATGTTATCCGTCGCCTGTCCTGAACGGAGTACGTTGGATGAGGAATATGAGGTATGTCACGAGAATAGCGGGAACGAATCAGGGTTTAGTTATTCATCTGGTGCACAAATCAAAACGTTAAATATTATTCTAGTCCGCACCTGGTCCGCATTTGACACTTCACGTGTGGCTTTTAAGCAGGAGAGCCGGTTAGTTTTTCCAAGGTTCCTCCAAGGATTGATATAATTGGAGCGGTGCTGGTGGCGGCCGGCAGTGTCGGTGAGATCACGGTGTGGCTGGAGGTTGACCACTGCTCACTGTGAACTGTCACCGGGATAATTAAAGGACGTGTCCCTAATGCTGCGACCGGTCTGTTTGTACCAGCCCTGGGCACTCTACTCCCCCCCTCCTCCAACTCACTAAGTCCTCTCATTGCCAGGAGGCAACAACGCTGGGTTCAACCGCCGAACAACCTTAAAGTTATCTCAACGTGGTTGACGGTTGTTAATGAAGTGACCCTGATGTCCTCCGTTCCATTGAAGTATCGATAATGAAATGAATGTCCGGCCGTGGATGTGATCAGCGCGACTACGCTCTCTCTGTAGCCTTGATTCAATTACAATTACAGGCCTCAGCCCCCCCCCCCCCCTGGAAACTCCTGGATCCGTTTCCTATTGCAGGAGGTCATGCTTTGTGTTTGTCATTGTCTTGACAAGAGCTTCAGAAACCAGGGGTCTTGTTCTCTGCTAATCAGATCTGGTCTGGAGGTAAAGGAGAGGGGGGGGGTATTGGGGGGTATGACTGGGGGTATTGGGGGGTATGACGGGGGTCACAAGTGTTTTCGGTTGAGCCGGCCCCTCCTCTTTACCAATGTTAGTTTCTCATTTGTGTCCAGTCCTTTGATGTGGAGGAACGTGAGGTTCCACGGGTATCTCCTCATTCCTCCATCCATCCTCTGGGTTCTTTCGCCACAGACATTGTTAATTACCTGTTGGATTGGATGAAAAGAGGCCAGAGTCGAATCCAATTGGCTAATTTAGTATCCTCTGGCCATATAATTCATGCCATTACGTTCATTGGTCTCTGATGTGACACATTTCGGAAAACATCCTCCTGTCAAGTGTAGAGAAGTGGAGCTGACATCTCTATCGGACAGCCATCACAAAATGATTTAGCCGAAAATATGGCATGTGCTTATCCTGAGACTGGGACAGACTGGGTCAGATACACACTGGGACAGAGACAGACTGGGACAGAGACAGACTGGGTCAGAGACAGACTGGGACAGAGACAGACTGGAACAGATACAGACTGGATCAGAGACAGACTGGATCAGAGACAGACTGGATCAGAGACAGACTGGATCAGAGACAGACTGGGGCAGAGACAGACTGGGTCAGAGACAGACTGGGTCAGAGACAGACTGGGTCAGAGACAGACTGGGACAGAGACAGACTGGAACAGAGACAGACTGGATCAGATACAGACTGGGTCAGAGACAGACTGGGTCAGAGACAGACTGGGTCAGAGACAGACTGGGTCAGAGACAGACTGTGTCAGATACAGACTGGGTCAGAGACAGACTGGGTCAGATACAGACTGGGTCAGATACAGACTGGGTCAGATACAGACTGGGTCAGATACAGACTGGGGCAGAGACAGACTGGGGCAGAGACAGACTGGGGCAGAGACAGACTGGGACAGAGACAGACTGGGACAGAGACAGACTGGGACAGAGACAGACTGCTGCTGTTCTGGTTTTATACGAGCATGCCCTGTCCAGCCTCAGCCAACGGGTCTGCCTCTGAAAGAGCCACTTTTTTACAACACAACACACACACACTCAGTCATTCTCTCACACACTCTGTACCCCCCCCCCCCACACATCAGCTTGTGCAGCTGTTTAAGCAGTGGGGTAATTAGTGGGCCTCCACTCACCAACTGGGTCTTCTGGTCGGGTGGCGTGGGGGAGTTCCATCAGGGTTTCATTATCTGATAGATGTTCAGCATCTGTCCTCCTGTCTCTGTGTTGATGGCCAGAGATCTTTACAAAGCTTCGTATTATTGCACAACTTGTCCTAGCTACGCTATTGCTTCTGTCGCAACCTATCTAATGTGATATTCTTGATAAGGACATGAACAGTATCTGCATGCTTAATAAATGCTCCGTTAGATCTTCAGAAATAAACACACATATGCCCTGTGTGGGTCCCGTCAAAGATCTGTCCACCTTGGCTGTGGATTGTGGAGGACCTGCCCTGGATACTTGCTCTGTATTCAGACTCGCTCTCTCCAGCTACAAAACCTCAAGCATATCATTGGGTGGGTTGCTAGAGCTTCCAAAGGAAACATTCATTCACTGAAACAAAATAATTGCATTGCATTTTGTATATTTGTTCACGTGCCATTTTTTTTTATAGTAGCATAACAACTGTAATGGTTTCCTTGACAATAGCTTGCATATGTTGTGTTCCTAGAAGGTGACTTGGTGTGCCTTTGAACTTTGGAGAGTTCAACCTTTATTCTCTTAGAGTAGGCTGGCTACCACTGACTCAGCCCTCAGGCCACTTCGTTGTCACGGCTGAAATCATACCAGGATGAAAAGCAATGATGGTGTCCGTGTGTCTGTGTGTGTGTGTACCTCTGTGTGCCTTTGGGTACCAGTGTTTGTTTGTTTGTGTGTGTGTGTGTGTGTGTGTGTGTGTGTGTGTGTGGTTGTTTGTCTGAGAGTGTGTGTGTGTGGTTGTTTGTGTTAGAGTGTGTGTGTGTGTGGTTAGTGTGTGTGTGTGGTTGTTTGTGACAGAGTGTGTGTGTGTGTGTGTGTGGTTGTTTGTGTTAGTGTTTGTGTGGTTGTTTATGTGACAGAGTGTGTGTGTGTGTGTGTGGTTGTTTGTGTTAGTGTTTGTGTGGTTGTTTATGTGGCAGAGTGTGTGTGTGTGTGTGTGTGGTTGTTTGTGTTAGTGTGTGTGTGGTTGTGACTTTGGTGCCTGCCCCTGGCTCAGCCCTGACCTCTCACCCACATTACACCTCAGGGTATCTCTCTCTCTCTGTCTCCTCTCCATTACATTATATTCAGTTACATTCAGGCTTCTGGCACGGGGAACTTTTGTTTACATTGCCAAAGCAAGTGGAAAATAAGAACATTTAAATAAAATAATAATAATAATCTCTCTTTCTCAATGCGCTCATTGCTCTTTTCTTCGTCTTTTCTTTCTTCTCTCCACTTCCAGACACTTTTGTTTTCACATGGCCAGTTTCTCAGGGAATATGCTCATATTTGCGGGTTTTGGTTGGCAGGGAAGTGTACAGGGGCTGTCAGTTTTTCAACTTTGACTTAACCCTCATCCGTGCACATTAAACCGTTTGGCGATGGCGCGCTTGTAATGAAAAATGAAGACGTTTGAATCATGTCAGATGAATCCAAACGTCGCTGTTTTGTGTCCACATGCAAACACAGTTTTCCCGGTAACGCGTGACGTCTTTTCCAATTACACGTCCTATTGTTGTGTCTGCCTTCTTCCTCGCCTTTGACATACAATACTTATTTCACAATAATGGCCCCTCGCCGAAAGGTCGACTCGACTGATAGCATTAGCATGCGGAGCTCCGAGTAATACTCCGAAGATGCCTGCTCGTGTATAAGGGAACGCGAGATCAAACGAACAGCTTGGTCCCTGAGTACCCCAAATACCCGTGATATACAAGAAAAGACCATTGAAACGAGCCCTAAATAGCTCGGTCTGGTCCACCGCTTCACCGCTGCCTCCAGAAAAAAGGGAGATGGCTATCTGCGCTGAGGTCAGAAATGAAACATGTCAAAGCAAATTACAGCCATGTTGTTTGAATTACTCCGGCTTGCTCCTTAAAGCAGACGGGAAGCTGCAAAATTTGGAAATGCTCGTTTATTTAGCCAGTCAGAGCCGGAGAGAGAGAGAGAGAGAGAGAGAGAGAGAGAGAGAGAGAGAGAGAGAGAGAGAGAGAGAGAGAGCAATCGAGAGGGAACAAGAGGGGAGAGGAGAGAGAGGAAAGTAAAAGAAGCCAAGCGTTTTCTCTGGAACAAATAATATCCCTGTCTGACTCATGGGCTGAGCTGCAATAAAGGAACGATGAGGACGAAGCCCAAGTCATTCCTCTGGCTATGTTTGGAGCATCATTTACTGAAAACTGTCCGCGGGTCTCAGTGTGTGATAATAACCACATCCTCCAAGCATCTTCAGAACGAAGTCCTGTTTTTATAGCTGGGAAGCAGGGATGGGCCCGCCAGCGAGTGCCTGCTAGGGCGAAGAGAAGAAACCACTTTCTTTAAGGGGAGGGAGAGCAGATGAGTGATTGACTGAACGATGGGCCTCTCTGAGGGAGCCGAGCCTGCAGAACAGTTACTCCAATCAGAATGTGTTAGGAGATTGAAAACTGGAGCCTGACTTCTTTATGCAGAACACTCGCGTCCCTGAGGAGGGCTCTGAGGGGAACCCTGAGGGGAACCCGAGTTCTTATGGAGCCGGACACACGCAGACTCACACAAATGAGCAGGAGAAATAAGCCAGATACATAGAAAACAAATGTGTCTTGGGAAAAATGTAGGGAACAACTGACCCAAAGCGTTTCTGTTGATTTTACCTTATTGATTGTAGAAATCATTAGTGTGCGTAGCTTTATTCCTATTCAGCAGAAAAGTCACGGCACACAATGAGAGGTACTGGAATGATGACATATACATGTAGTCTAAAACTGGTATCCAATAGGGCTTCCACATCGAGAGTATAAAGAAGTACATTTCCTGAAGCTCTGTAGGTACTCGTGACATGATGTGGGCGGGGCTTCTCTGAGAGACGCACTAGTGACCGCTGTAGCCCAATCTGAGGACCAGGAGCCCCAGTGTGGGTGGATGGAACCAATGAGGGAGAGAAAGAAAAAAGAGAGGAATGTCCGTTGGTGTGAGGGAAAATGAACAGAGATGAAGGGATCATGCAGGGTAGGAGAAAGACATTGGGGGTTCTTTATTCTTCATATTCTATATGTCTAATGGGATGTCCACTGTTTTCTGTAAGCAGAGGTGCTGTGGTCGCTCTAAATAAAGGGCTTTTGTCCACAGCTTTACTCACACACACACACAGCTTTACATGGACATGTTTGTTTTATTGGACAGGGTAGCGATGGTTTCTGCAGTCACTCAGGTTGAAGTTGTCACTTCCGACAGCTCTCATCAGCGGCAGCTCAAACTCTGTCCTGTCTTTTAACAAAACGGACCAACATTTTTCAACGCGTCAATGCGTTTAGCTTTTAGTTGTTTTCCGTCCTTCCTCTCGATACGTTGGTGCAGTGATGTGTAATAAAGCTTTGTTCACTGGAAAGCCGCCTGGTACCGGCATATTGAGGATATCATCTCTTGCTTCAGCCTCTAATTTTGTGAATAGCAACAGTGTGTTAGAAGATATCAGACCAACCAAAGCGGAGAATCAATCACTCTGCCTCTGACAAGTCCAGGGATGAGAAATAAATATTTACGCTTCGCAAAATGATATCCAGCCCTGGTCTACTCCTTGCAATCCACACATCAATAGCCTCTGTCCCACCAAACACAGCATCCACAGCCAGTACCCACAGCCAGTACCCACAGCCAGTACCCACAGCCAGTACCCACAGCCAGTACCCACAGCCAGTACCCACAGCCAGTACCCACAGACAGTACCCACAGACAGTACCCACAGCCAGTACCCACAGCCAGTACCCACAGCCAGTACCCACAGACAGTACCCACAGACAGTACCCACAGACAGTACCCACAGCCAGTACCCACAGACAGTACCCACAGACAGTACCCACAGACAGTACCCACAGACAACATCCACGGACAGCATCCACAGACAGCATCCACAGATAGTACCCACAGACAGCATCCACAGACAGCACCCACAGACAGTACAGACAGTACCCACAGACAGTACCCACAGACAGTACCCAGAGACAGTACCCACAGACAGTACCCACAGACAGTACCCACAGCCAGTACCCACAGACAGTACCCACAGCCAGTACCCACAGACAGTACCCACAGACAACATCCACGGACAGCATCCACAGACAGCATCCACAGATAGTACCCACAGACAGCATCCACAGACAGCACCCACAGACAGTACCCACAGACAGTACACAGAGACAGCATACACAGACTACATCCACACACAGCATCCACAGATAGTTCAGGGAAACTAGCCGGGGACCAGCGCAGGAGGCTGACAGAGAACATAACACTCTAGGGTGTGGGGACAAAAGATGACCCACACCGACCCAGACACTTTGTTTATCACAGACTGCACTCCAGTGGTTCCTCCAGTCGTCCCTACATTCGTTCCTCCAGTCGTCCCTACAGTCATTCCTCCAGTCGTCCCTACAGTCGTTCCTCCAGTTGTCCCTACAGTCGTTCCTCTGCTAGAGTTGTGTGGAGTCTGTATAAGTATAATAATAATAAAATGATGTTTTTGCTATTATGTTCATGTATATGTATTGTTATCACATCCATTTTGCATCCTTTTGTTCAGCTTTAATGTGCACACATGGAATTATGATGGCACACACTCACATGCGCACACACTCACACACACACACATGAACACACTAACATGCACACTAACATGTACACACTAACATGTACACACACACATACACGCACACACACACACACACTAACATGCACACACTCACATGCACACACCACACACATGCACGCACACACACGCACACTAACATGCACACACACACATGCACACACACACACACATGCACACACACACACGCACACTAACATGCACTCACACACACCTATGCACACACACACACACATGCACACACACACACACACGCACACACTAACATGCACACACTCACATGCACACACTCACACGCACACACAAGCACCCCCCCCCCTCTCCAGAGTGTGAGCCCAGAACGGTGCTATCCATCTGGGGTTAGTCATGTACGACATGGGCTTGTCTCTCCCTTCTATAATTATGGGAATATTTATTTTCTCTGCTTTATGTGGCGTGGTTTTGGACGTGGCTGGCTAGGAAATGCTCTATCCGAGAGAAGAGCTTCAGTTTGTTTATCTTCTGGAAGTTGTGAAGCCAAAGTTCCACCATTTAACGCATTTCAAATAGATGAAGGATATATTCAGCCTTTGCATATGTGTAGTGTATACATGTTTTAACAGAATATGTCTGTGTGTGTGTGCAGGACATACATGTGTGTGTATGTTTATATCACACCCACATGTCTATCAATAGCATTCATATGTTAAATCATGCTCTTCCTTAGCACTCATTAGGTCTCCCTCCGCCATCACATTGGCCTGCACTTACAGTCCTGATGGGGCTCCCTACGCCCTATCTAGCGCACTACTTTAACCCAGAGCCCACTAGGAGGTAGGTCACCACATAGTGAATGATGAATATGGTATCTGATGATGATGACGAATGGCCCGGTTGGCCTGAATAACTCCTCATCTCCATAACGACCGAATGGAATAGATTCTCCCTGAATATCTAATGCATCTGAGTGTTCTGCCTGTCTTTAGCTCAGCAGGCTAGTCTGTCTGAACCAGGGAAGTCAACTGATTGGTGCCCTGTGGTTCACACCCACGCCTTGATGACCTCGTTCTCCCAGGATGCAACATGCCCTCTTAGTGTCATCCCGAGCCATCACACACACACACACTGCCGCTAACACACGGAGACACACACACACACACACTTCAGCACGTCTTTCTCTGTGCTTCTCTGATTAGACCTGTTTCTTGACGGGTGAATCATATCTATCTTTAGTAGCTCCCTCGAGCATTAGATGAAGACCCTCTCCCTTCCTAAATTCAGCTTCCTTCTCCCTTTCTCCCCCTTGTCTCCCACTCCCCCCCCTCCCTACCCTCCCTCCCTCACCCACTCTCCCCCTCTCTTCCTCGTCCACTCTCCCCCTCGCTCGCCCACTCTCCCCCTCCCTTCCTCCATCACCCCCCCCTGCCCACCGTCCCTCTCTCCCTGCATCCTCCCTTCCTCACCCACTCTCCCCCTCTCTTCCTCGCCCACTCTCCCCCTCCCTTCCTCCATCACCCCCCTCCCTTGCTCCATCACCCCCCTCCCCACCGTCCCTCTCTCACTACATCCTCCCTTCCTCCCCCACTCTCCCCCTCCCTTGCTCCATCACCCCCCCTCCCCACCGTCCCTCTCTCACTACATCCTCCCTTCCTCCCCACTCTCCCCCTCCCTTCCTCCATCACCCCCCTCCCCACCGTCCCTCTCTCACTACATCCTCCCCCCTCCCCCACTCTCCCCCTCCCTTGCTCCATCACCCCCTCCCCACCGTCCCTCTCTCACTACATCCTCCCCCTCCCCCACTCTCCCCCTCCCTTGCTCCATCACCCCCTCCCCACCGTCCCTCTCTCCCTGCATCCTCCCTTCCTCCCCCACTCTCCCCCTCCCTTGCTCCATCACCCCCTCCCCACCGTCCCTCTCTCACTACATCCTCCCTTCCTCCCCACTCTCCCCCTCCCTTCCTCCATCACCCCCCTCCCCACCGTCCCTCTCTCCCAGCATCCTCCCTTCCTCCCCCACTCTGCTCCTGTTGCTGGGTCCATTATGATGGTGTCTGCTGACCCGACTGGCATCCATCTGTCCCAGGCACACTCAATGAACTTGGCACACAGAACTCCCCCATCTCTCTGTCCTTGCTCCCTAGTTCCCAATCTTCTTTATGCCATCTCCCTCCTCGCTTGCTCTCTCTTTTCTTCGACCTCCTTCCTTTCCATCCGTCTCGACACAAACGCAGACGATTAACAGAAAAACGGAACAGAGAGAGATAATGGCGTGCGTCCAGTGGAGCTGTGCTAATCAGCGAGCATCGTGGGAAAAGCGCAGGATGAGGAGAGGAAAAACAGGCCATTGTCTGTGGGAGATTAAAGTCCCCGAAAAGACGGTATTGTCCTACAGAGGGGATAAATCTTCCTGCTGTCACTCAAACCTGAATTAAATTCGCTTTGGCTTTTCTAAAAAGGGCTTATCTCCAACTCAATAGCTTGTTGCGCTACAAGCTTTGAGGAATGTATTTGGTGAACTCCTGCTCGCTGACACCTTATAGAAAATAAATACCTAGAAAACACAGAGAAAAGATGAGAGACCAGAGAAAGAGGAGAAGGAGAAGCTGTAGAAGAAGTGAAAATGGCCAGAGAGAGAGACTGGATCATTAGAAGGGTGTGCATAGAGGATAGAGGAGGGAAGATGGTTTATGAAGTAGGCTGACTGACTGACTGACTGATCGGCCGATAGAGGAGATGGTTTATGAAGTAGGCTGACTGACTGACTGACTGACTGATCGGCCGATAGAGGAGATGGTTTATGAAGTAGGCTGACTGACTGACTGACTGACTGATCGGCCGATAGAGGAGATGGTTTATGAAGTAGGCTGACTGACTGACTGACTGACTGATCGGCCGATAGAGGAGATGGTTTATGAAGTAGGCTGACTGACTGACTGACTGACTGATCGGCCGATAGAGGAGATGGTTTATGAAGTAGGCTGACTGACTGACTGACTGACTGACTGATCGGCCGATAGAGGAGATGGTTTATGAAGTAGGCTGACTGACTGACTGACTGATCGGCCGATAGAGGAGATGGTTTATGAAGTAGGCTGACTGACTGACTGACTGACTGATCGGCCGATAGAGGAGATGGTTTATGAAGTAGGCTGACTGACTGACTGACTGACTGATCGGCCGATAGAGGAGATGGTTTATGAAGTAGGCTGACTGACTGACTGACTGACTGACTGATCGGCCGATAGAGGAGATGGTTTATGAAGTAGGCTGACTGACTGACTGACTGATCGGCCGATAGAGGAGATGGTTTATGAAGTAGGCTGACTGACTGACTGACTGATCGGCCGATAGAGGAGATGGTTTATGAAGTAGGCTGACTGACTGACTGACTGACTGATCGGCCGATAGAGGAGATGGTTTATGAAGTAGGCTGACTGACTGACTGACTGACTGATCGGCCGATAGAGGAGATGGTTTATGAAGTAGGCTGACTGACTGACTGACTGATCGGCCGATAGAGGAGATGGTTTATGAAGTAGGCTGACTGACTGACTGACTGATCGGCCGATAGAGGAGATGGTTTATGAAGTAGGCTGACTGACTGACTGACTGACTGATCGGCCGATAGAGGAGATGGTTTATGAAGTAGGCTGACTGACTGACTGACTGACTGATCGGCCGATAGAGGAGATGGTTTATGAAGTAGGCTGACTCTT
>CM055728.1:13850091-13897591 GCA_029465975.1 Dallia pectoralis | reverse complement strand
GACTTCTAGCCAGGTGAACCTGCTGCTTCTGTCCTCCCCCTTTCCTCCAACAGCCCTCCCCCGCTCCTCCACCAGCCCTCCCCCTCTCCTCCACCAGCCCTCCCCCTCTCCTCTATCAGCCCTCCCCTCTCCTCCACCAGCCCCCCCTTTCCTCTACCAGCCCTCCGGGTCTGGGCTACCCTTGTCTCATCTCTGATCAGAGCTAATTGAAGACAAGCTCTTTGATAAACAGCACAATGGGGCCGACAGCAGAACCACTTCCACTCAGATGACTGACTGACTGTCTGGCTGACTGGGCTGGTGGGAGGAGAGAATTTAACAAGTGGAGGGGACGGCGCGGCACTAAGCTCCTCTCCTCCACACCCCTCTGTGGCTCCATGTGACATCTCTGGACGTCTGAACCGGGGCAGTTTATTCACACTAGATGTCCATAACATATCAGCCATTAACCAGACGCTCTTATCCAGAGAGACTTACGTTTAAGTTATTACACTACAGACTGCCCGGCCACACAGTCATTGTATAACACTATTGATTGGAGGTGTTTTATTGAAATAGTTGTACGTGCGGTGTGAGAAGCGTGTGAGTGTGTGTGTGTGTGTGTGTGTATGTGTGTGTGTGAGAGGTAGAAATGGTGTTACCTCATGACAAATACTGTGACTTCGTCATGCGGAAATACAAAACAATACAGCAAAAACTAGCATCAAATTGGCACTCATTACCCAGACAAATCTCAATCGAACCTACTGTACATCCGGAAAGTATTCATGGCGCTTCACTCTTTCTCCATTTGTTTTGTTACAGCCCTATTCCAAAACCTATTCAATTAATTTCTCCCTCAAAATTGTACACACAATACTGGCAAAGTGTAAAACGCTTTTTTATAGATCTGCGAAAATGTTCTAAAGAAAATGTTACTTGTACTTAAGTATTCACAGCCGTAATACTCAACGCTCAATACTTTGTTGAAGCACCTTTGGCAGCACTCACAGCCTGAAGTCTTTTTGTGTATGATGTTACAAGCTTGGCTCACCTATTTTTGGCCAGTTTCTCCCATTCTTCTTTGCAGGGCCTCTCAAGCTCCATCAGGTTGGATCTCTCCTGAGATGTTCAATCGGGTTCAAATCTGTGCTCTGGCTGGGCCTCTCAAGAACATTCACAGAGTTGTCCCGAAGCCACTCCTTTGTTATCTTCGCTGTGTGCTTAGAGTCATTGTCCTGTTGGAAGACAAAGGTCCAGAGCGCTCTGGAGCAGGTTTTCATTAAGGATGTCTCTGTTCATTGATCCTGACTAGTCTCCCAGTTCCTACTGCTGAAAAACATTCCCACAGCATGATGGTGTTGGCTAGATGATGAGCGGTGCCTGGTTTCCTCCAAACATGATGCTTAGCATTCAGGCCAAAGAGTTCAATCTTTGTTTCATCAGACCAGAGATCATTATTTCTCATGGTCCGAGTGGCCTTCAGGTGCCCTTTGGCAAACTCCTGGCCTGGCCACTCTACCACACAGGCCTGATTGGTAGAGTGCTGCAGAGATGGTTGTCCTTCTGGAAGGTTCTCCTCTGTTCACAGAGCAACACTGGAGCTCTGTCAGAGTGACCATTGGGTTCTAGGACACCTCCCTGACTAAGGCTCTTCTCCCCCAATCACTCAGTCTGGTTGGAGGGCCAACTCTAGGAAGAGTTCTGGTGGCTCCAAACTTCTTCCATTTATGGATGATGGAGGCCTCTGTGCTCATTGGGACCTTCAATGCTGCAGAATTTATAAGTACCATTTCCAAGATCTGTGCCTCGATACAATCCTGTCTCTGAGGTCTACGGACAATTCCTTGGACTTCATGGCTTGGTTGGTGCTCTGACAATGCACTGTCAACTGTGGGACCTTAAATAGACCGGTTTCCAAATCATGTCCAATCAACTGAATTCACCACAGGTGGAAACCAATCAGAGTGTAGAAACATCTGAAGGATGATCAGTGGAAACAGTATGCACCTGAGCTCAATTTTGCGTGCCATGGCAAAGGCTGTGCATACAACGTTTTTTTTATTTTTTATAACAGATTTGCAAATATAGCCCAAATATAAATATGGGGTATTGTGTGTAGATCTTTTAGGAAAAAAAATACTTTAATCAATTTTGCAATGAGGCTGTAACATAAGAGAATGTGGAAGAATCTAAACGCTGTGAAAAGATTTATGATGCACTGTACTTGTCATTGCTTGTCAGACAGTGTCAATGTGTTTCTCATATGTGTGTGTGTGTGTGTGTAGACTTAGAGGAGGATTGCGGCTGCGAAGGTGAGGTCGTCCTGCCTTTAGGATTGGTTTAGACAACAGAACAGTAAAGGTAGAGATGGGTGCTGAGAGAGACACAGATGGGGCCTAACTAAACAAACAAGGGAGGACAGCTGAGGAAGAGTAATGATGGGAGAGTTACAGCTTGAAAAAACACCGGGTTCAAGAAGAGCAGTTTGGTTCCGCCCTGTCCGCAGATTACAACCAGAATAGATCGACGAGGCATTTTGACAGGAACACGAATTAGAATGAAAGAGAGGAAAGGCTTCGTTTTTTTCAGGGACTACTGTCTCTTTTCTGTTGTTATTCACAGCCACAGTTCCTAGAGTGAAGACAATAGGCCAATGAAGTGAATGTAGTCTGATGTGTGTATGCATTTGAGATGCTGAACATGCCAGCGTAGATGACATGCAAGCCTTATTAGTTTGCTCTGACTGTATAATGCTTTTATATGGACGTCCAATGTTGGGTATGGTCTATAGAAATTAGAAACATGAACACATAAACAAGTTTACTGCTGTTAGTCCCTAGCTGACTACTACAATAATTGCCTGTGTTTTATTCTTGTCTATGTGTGTGTCTGTGTGTGTGTGTGTGTCTGTGTGTGTCTGTGTGTGTCGCCCCTGACTGCATTCTAGCGATGGAGTCCTTGACAGAAGTGAATTAATCAGCGAACCCCCTGGCTCATTTGTCTCTATTTGTGGGGCTAATTGGAAAAGAAGCAGGTGTTAATATAGAGAGAGAAATAGGGAGAAGGAGGGAGACAGGCATGGAGAGTGGGGAGGAGAGAGGGGAGGAGAGTGGGGAGGAGAGTGGGGAGGAGAGAGGGGAGGAGAGAGGGGGAGGAGAGAGGGGGAGGAGAGAGGGAGGAGAGAGGGGGAGGAGAGAGGGGAGGAGAGAGGGGTGGAGAGAGGGAGGAGAGAGGGGTGGAGAGAGGGGAGGAGAGGGGAGAAGAGAGGGGTGGAGAGAGGGGTGGAGAGAGGGGAGGAGAGAGGGGGAGGAGAGAGGGGGGGAGAGAGGGGTGGAGAGAGGGGAGGAGAGAGGGGTGGAGAGAGGGGAGGAGAGGGGAGGAGAGGGGGGGGAGAGAGGGGTGGAGAGAGGGGTGGAGAGTGGGGAGGAGAGAGGGGAGGAGAGAGGGGAGGAGAGAGGGGTGGAGAGAGGGATGGAGAGGGATGGAGAGAGGGATGGAGAGAGGGGAGGAGAGAGGGGTGGAGAGAGGGGAGGAGAGAGGGGAGGAGAGAGGGGTGGAGAGAGGGGTGGAGAGAGGGGTGGAGAGAGGGGAGGAGAGAGGGGAGGAGAGAGGGGTGGAGAGAGGGGTGGAGAGTGGGGAGGAGAGTGGGGTGGAGAGAGGGGTGGGGAGGAGAGTGGGGAGGAGAGGGGTGGAGAGAGGGGAGGAGAGAGGGGAGGAGAGAGGGGAGGAGAGAGGGGTGGAGAGAGGGGTGGAGAGAGGGGTGGAGAGAGAGAGAGGGTTAGAGAGAGGGGTGGAGCGAGGGATGGAATACGGTAAAGATGCTGGCAGTCTTCATGCTGTAATGGAACTTGGAGAGCTGAACATAACTGGGATTTAATTAGACATCAAGCTGAATGCAGCAACCCAGTACCTTTCTCTCTTTCTCTTCTATTCTCTATTCTACTTTCTCTTCTATTCTCTATTATTTATCCTCTATTCTACTTTTTCCTATATTCTTTATTCTACTTTCTCTTCTATTCTCTGTCCAACTTTCTCTTCTGTTCTCTCTCCTTCTTTCTCTTTGGTTCTCTATCCTTCTGTCTGTTCAGTTTTCTTTTCTTTCTCTTCTGTTCTCTCTCTATCTCTTTGGATCTCTATCCTTTTGTCTGTATGGTTTTCTCTCATTCTTTCTCTTTTGTTTTCTCTCATTCTTTCTCTTTGGTTCTCTATCCTCTCTCTTCAGTTCTCTCTCTCTTCAGTTCTCCCTATCTTTTTGGATCTTTGTGGTAAAGGGTGTTTCGGGGGTTGGACGAATTGTTGGGAATCACCTGTGCGCACACACAGACATAAATACATGTGCACATATACCCTCTATTAAAAATTGGGATTAGAACATTATCATTGTGCGATTGTTAACATGTGTATCTAGATTAGAACATTACAATTGTGCTACTGTTTACATGTGTGTTTAGATTAGAACATTATAATTAAAGACAACTAGCTACGCTGAAACACAACAGTTGACCTTCAGTAAACACGACTAGCTACGCTGAAACACAGTAGTTGACCGCCAGTAAACACGACTAGCTACGCTGAAACACAGCAGTTGACCTTCAGTAAACACGACTAGCTACGCTGAAACACAGTAGTTGACCGCCAGTAAACACGACTAGCTACGCTGAAACACAGTAGTTGACCGCCAGTAAACACGACTAGCTACGCTGAAACACAGCATTTGACCTTCAGTAAACACGACTAGCTACGCTGAAACACAGTAGTTGACCGTCAGTAAACACGACTAGCTACGCTGAAACACAGTAGTTGACCGTCAGTCAACATGACTAGCTACGCTGAAACACAGTAGTTGACCGTCAGTAAACACGACTAGCTACGCTGAAACACAGTGCTCGGTTGCTATTGTGCCATGATGGAATCAAAGCCATTGCCCTGCTATGGCGGCCTTGTTAACTCAAGTGATGTCAGCAAGTTTTAATGGAGGGCAGCTTTTCCCAATTACACAGAGGGAGGGAACACACTGTCTGACGGCGTGTGTGTGTGTTTTGATGTGGTGTTTACTCAACGCTGAGCTGTCTCCTGTGTGGTCTCTCCAAATAAATTATCCCCAGGTCTGGAGTCTGAGCATACACACACACACACACACACACACACACACACACACACACACACACACACACACACACACACACACACACACACACACACACACACACACACTGAGGGTTAGGAGTGTGGGAGGATGGTTAGGATGGACCTGGTGGAGATGCCAGGAAGGAATGGCAGCACATTCTCTGTCTGGATTCATCAGTACCAGCCTGTTCTGCAGGTACCTGGTTACTGTTGGGATGGTAACAACATAAAGCTATGTAGTCCACTGGGTTCCACAGTACTGTTATCTGGACGTAGGCTTGTGGTTTCCTAGGATGTTGTGAATGTGGATCGTAGATTGGTGTTTCAGTACAGTAGCACATCATGTCATGGTTGGGTTTTCAGTCAATGTGTTTTTTCTCTCTAACCTTAAAATCAACCACTTGCAACAAATGCCTAAAGTAAACGTCGAGTCTGTTCTTTATTAACCCTATCCCGAACATAAAGCATTTTGGTTTCACTTTTGCAGACTTTGAGTGACAGCAATGAAATGGCAACATGTTGTTTATTAGCAGGTGAAGGTTAGGCAGAATACTGCAGCTCCAATGACACTCTAAGCCTTACATTTACCCACACCTTGAATCAATATCTGAATTGCATTGGTTTAAACCTTATCCCTAACCTTATCCTAACCATTGCTAACTTCTCCTCAGAGCTATAATACAACACCACACAAGACAGTGAATTTAAAAACAGCAATATGTTAACAATATGGTGTGAATAGTAATGTCCTTAATTCTATGTTCTCAATGTGGCCATGTAAAACTTCCCATTGAGAAATGATTCACTACTCCTCCCACTTTCTACTACTACCACACGCACGCACGCACGCACAACCACACACATGCACAACCACACACATGCACACGCACAACCACCCACACACTTAAACAGGCAAACAAGCATGACAAAAGAGACACAAGCAAACACGCATATTAAAATACCTTTATAAACAGACACACAGGGCTAAGCCCTGTACAGGCCCTGATTCTCCTCCCCTCTCCTGCGTTCTCTTTTCTCTCCTTCCCTCTCATCATCCCATCTCCTCCTATCCTCTTTTCCTATTTCTCCTGCCTTGTCTTCCTCCTCCCAGAGTGCTCTGCTCTTTCCTTACTCAGGTTCCTGGGGCCTCCACTGACTCCCAAGACTGAGATCTCTCATTAGTGTCAGACAAGAGCTTCCTCTCCTCCTGGCCTCTCCTCCTGGCCTCTCCTCCTGGCCTCTCCTCCCATGCTTGTCCTTCTAGTCTCTCCTCCCATGTCTCTCCTCTTACACATGTGCCACCCCACTTTGATGGACATGACAAACCAACAAACACTCCAATGCAAACAGTAATACCGTGAAGATCTGCCAAACACACATGTTATGTTCTTAAATAGAGTTAGTTAGAAGCAGAGTGATATTGTCCTGTGTGTGTGTGTGTGTGTGTTGGTTGTGAAAGTGTGTGTCACATCTGTGTGAACAGACTGCCCTACTGAACCCCTGCCACCCCCCACTGCACTACACACACACACACACACACACACACACACTCATAGAAACATACACACGCAGTCATTCAGAGGTGGGATTGCTCTAGGCGGTGGGCAGGTCGGCACCAATTAGAGGGTCTATGTATGTAATGGTTGCCATGTGCTGGCCTTCCACCATTAGACAACCCCCCCCCCCCCTCCACCACCAAGATACCGTACACTTCCAAAAACATTAGCTCCTAATGCTTTAATGCCCGTTTTGTCTGCGCGGACTGGAGCTAAAATGGCAGGAGAGTAGGAATGTGTACCGGTGTTTGCTTAATACAGAGGACCGGTGTGGGGCAGAGGCTCCTGTCCTATACTAGCACCTAGTGTACTGAAATAGCTTTGGACTTGTGATGCATCATTCTTTTTTTGTTGTTGTCACAAGGTGAACGTGTTGCAACCTTAAACAATGTCTGGGAATCTCCTGGCTTGTTTTCCCGCTGATACTGTAAACATCTGACGAGATGACACGCGCGTCGTCCTTCTCATGCTCCTCCCAGGAAATGTCCATTGTAATAAAAGGCGTCGAGATGGAACGAGTGACGAAAACAAGTGCGGACGAGGAGGAAGACACCATTCCCCTGCAGCCCTGCAGGTGATCGTCTCAGGCGAGGGTTCATGAAGGCCAGTGCCTCGCCTCAGACCCGAGTGTAACTTGAGCTCCACGCCGTGTCTAAACCTGGCACCTGAATTGGCCCCTCCTACAGCCCAACTCCCTCCCTACCCTCCCTTCCTGACAGCTCACAGGGCCAATGGCCGTTGGGTAGAAGAGCTTCCTTGTCTGTTGTTAGCTTAGGGCTCAACGAAGGTAAACACGAGTCGAGAGTGTGTGAAAAAACAAAGTGTTATTACGGCTTCAAAATCTCAACATGTCTCTAATGGGGTCGCGGGCAGAAGGAGGTTACAATACAATCTGTACAGTGTGGAGGCGGGACTGACATCCGCCAGTCACATCAGACAGGAAAATGAACCGGGGGCCCAACTTCACCTTGAGTTGCACCCTTTGAAAATATGAAATAAGCTAAAACAAACATTTGTCACATGCAAGCCGCTCAGATCTTGCCTTGTGTTTTTAACGAGAGCCCGGTGACGTTCCCGTAAAGCCGACAAACAAGCCCTCCTGTTCGAGGGACAGTTTTCTATTAATAAACGTCTGGCGGGTTATTTGTCATAATATGCAATACATGAGCTAAAGTTAATATACGTCACAAGCTAGCCAACGTGATTAGCATTCGGCATGTTGTCTTACTGGGACCTTGTGTCTTTGTGTTTGCTCTAAGTGAGACACGTAAGGAAAGGACACAACCTTCACGCGCCCATTGACAGGTGAGTATTTATTCACTCGCTTAAACCGCACCGGAGGACGCCGCCGCCCACAATGAGAGCAAAGGGAATTGTTGCTCTGGCCGTTTAGCTTAATTGGTCATTTGAAGAAGGAACGAGCGACGACAATGGGTCTGTCAATATCTTAGCGCTTAAAGACAATTAGTGAAGACCAATGGAGGTCGATACGTGCGGGTTGAGATACTGGGGGCCGGTTCAGTTAGTTAATAGTTTCTCAATAGACTGTCGCCTTTCATTCTCCTGCCGACCAGGCCTCTGTTTACACTGTCTCATTTAGACTTATCGTCTAGTTTGGTCTGGCCCGGGCCAGTGGTGGTGTCAGCACTCTTATCTCTCTAAGACTACTCCGAATGGAAAGGAAAAAGAGAGAGAGGGAGGGAGGGTTTATTGACTAACTAATGCCAAGGCAGGTCCAGAGAGACAAAATGGAGGAGGTCCAGGAGCTGTTTGGTGGAATATTAGCCGTTCTCCATTAGCTGTTCTGGGGCTGTTAGCTAGTCTTTCTGGGGAATGTTTCAGTGTTGTGTTTTAAGGTGCGATAGTGAGTTTATGGTCAGAATGAGTGGAATGATGACACATAGAATGTATGAAGTGAGAAAAAAATCCAGTGTGAGATAAGAACGTTTGCTGTTCCCAGTAAAGTTTGTTTCTTGTGGAGCTTTTCCATTGACATTGCTGGAACAAGTGAGTGATAGAGTGATATAACACAGGTGTGTGTTTGGCCAGTGTTGTCCTTCACACCACAGCTTGCTTCATTAACTAGCTAATTAGAGCAGCTCCTATGAACCCAAACACACATAACAGTGGTAATTGACCAGACTGGCAATCTCAAAACCCTAAGTACATAGAGTGTGTGTGTGTTGGTCTGTCAGTCAGTCAGTCGATTGCCCAATTTCCAAGAGCAGCCTATTGTTCTCGCATCACAAGGCACTTGTTTTTAGAGAATGGGTACTGACCTTTAACATTAGCAAGGCAAACAGCATCTTCACTTAGTCTACACTTTTTGACGGCTCTGCAGAGAAAAGCCACGCCAAGACTGTCAAAGTCTCTCTCTCTTCCACTCCACCAACCCACCCAGCAACCCGCTCCAGCTCCATGCAGTTGGCTAAGACAATCTGGGCAACATCATATTTCTGACCAAAATAACCCAAACGCTTTTCATTTAGAATGTGCGAAGTGGCGACACAGTCCAACATGTCCGGTCCAAATGCGCTGGGATGAGAATGTACACCGGCTCGGTCTGCCAACTTCCCGAGTTCTCCAAACTGGACGGCTATTATTAGATGGGGGAAATATTTGTCCGAGCACCTAAGGATAAGTAAATCACTAACCGGGGCTGATGGTTTTCGGAGTGGTGGCCCTGATAAAGGTTAGTGAACGCTGCTCTGCATCAATCAGTTGTAAAGGCATGTTGGCCCAACGCAGTATGACGCCATACGTTTACACAAACAGGAGACCTATATTACGTCGATGATGGCCAGGGCCTCTGTGATGACAGCCTCCTCGTCTACTTCATCCTCCATCCCGTTTTCTCTTTCTCTTTATTCTTTCTCGCCCCTCTCCCCGCCTCACTCCCTCCCTCCCTCTCGTTCTCCCGCTCTCTTTAGCTTCTCTTTAACTCTCTTCTGATTTTCTCTCTTCCCTTCTATACATATTCACGCGTCGCTTGTTAGCTGAGCTCACCTGCTGTTTCCAATCAACTCTCTTTGTGTAGTGCCCCACAGCACCTCAACAAATGTCTGCCTCACACACACACACACACTCACACACACCCACACGCACGCACAACCATACACACACACACTCACTATGCTAAATGCCTTAGTAGTCTCTCAGAAAGCAGAAGTGAAGCCGGTGTATCTTACCTTAGGTTGTCAGTAAGATGTCAGGGTCTGGAGGTCAGTGTCAGGAGGTCAGGGTCAGGGTCACCACTGGGCCCGACACCAGGACAAGTCCTTCCTGGTTGTGCTGACGATGATAAATGTTCAGCTGCTTATGGAGCAGAGGGCTGCAGGACATCACTGGGACAACCTGACATGCTACACGCCACCTGTGTGTGTGTGTGTGTGTGTGTGTGTGTGTGTGTGTGTGTGTAACCGTGGTGAGGACCGACGTGACAGCCAACTATTGCTATAGTAACGCTGTTGTTTGTTTTTCGGCTCCTAGTTCGTTGGGCAGCACCAAGATGAAGGACACGGCCGAAATGTTTGTTTCATTCACAATGAAAGAACACTGTACATTTAATCGAGAACAGTTATTATTTCAGTGATTTCAGCAGCTTTCCAGTTGAGTATTTGCCGTAGCTTGCAAATATAACTGTCTCTATGCTTGTTCCGTGTAAACAGTGTGATGTGGCCACAGTGTCTGGTCCAATACACACAAACACTCACACTTGTCTTCCCTGTCTCATTGACCTGTCTCTCATCAGTATTACAGGTGCTGCTGTAGGTAGAGGCCCCAGTTGCACCTCTCCTCCTATCAGGTTCACTTCCTGTAACCCAAACCGCTTTCATCCCTCAGTGAGGAAATTAGGATGTACTTGCTCCCTTCCCAGAATGCATTGTCCTTCTGACAGTGTCTGATTACAGGCCGGACAAACAAAGGGTGGTAAGGACACCGGCAAACTGTCACTCAGACAAGTTTTCAGAATCTCCTCTGCTTCTCCTCTTCTTCCTCGTCATCCTCCTCCTCCCCGTTTCGGTTTGTGGTGTGTGTAATTATGTGATTAGGTCAGGGTTTTATTTCAACCTGCTCTCAGGCTACTGTGTAAGGTAGTGTGAGGTGTTGGCTAAAGGTCCAGTCCCAAAATACAACCTGGTGTTCCAGGCCCTCAGATGAACACAACTCACATGTTATATCGACCTGTAAGTGATTTAATTCGCTGGTTCTGGTGTGGTCCAAATCCCCATCGTCCTCTATTTTCTCATGCCTAACCCTCTTCACATTAGCGGTCACTCTTCCAGCGTCTGGTGCAGTGCAGCGTTGACCCATCAGGACACCCTGAATTCCACACATGGACCCGCCTGCGCCAGCCACAGCCGATGTGACCCGGCCTAATTAAAGTGGCCTGGATACCCGTCTGGTAATAGGCACCAGCAGTGTCTCGGTGGAGGCACGGAGGAAGGGGACGGGGGGACGTGGGGACGTGGGGGGGGGGCTCACACAAATCTCAACTTAAACATAAAGAGATTAGACAACTTTTGCAAGACATTAGCTGTTCAAAAATGAGAAAAATGTCCGTAAGCCTCTTGAACGATGAGTGGGGCGGGTCGAAAACAAGGCATTCTTTTGTTCTGCCGGGCCGGCATGCCGAGGACTAGTATGGATGTAGCTGCTGTCTGCGGATTGGGATTGGGGACACGGGCCGGTGTGGGAGAGAGGGGTCACTGAGCCTCTGTGTGTGTGGGACACAGGTACTGTACTGATCCAAAGCCAGTCAACCCGATCAGGCCGGGAATTACTGGAGAGAGAGATTAAGACCGCAGAGAAAGAGAGAACACAACAAGATGAGGACAGAGTGAGACAGTGAGTGTGGCCACCCAGGATGTTACTGGAGAGGATGATAACCGGGGTG
Source organism: Dallia pectoralis (assembly GCA_029465975.1). Classification (NCBI taxonomy): domain Eukaryota; kingdom Metazoa; phylum Chordata; class Actinopteri; order Esociformes; family Umbridae; genus Dallia; species Dallia pectoralis. Next base: position 13,886,029 of record CM055728.1, on the reverse strand, counting down.
AGGGCTGTGATATAGAGATATAACCGGGGTGAGGGCTGTGATATAGAGATATAACCGGGGTGAGGGCTGTAATATAGAGATATAACCGGGGTGAGGGCTGTAATATAGAGATATAACCGGGGTGAGGGCTGTAATATAGAGATATAACCGGGTGAGGGCTGTAATATAGAGATATAACCGGGGTGAGGGCTGTAATATAGAGATATAACCGGGGGGGTGAGGGCTGTGATATAGAGATATAACCGGGGTGAGGGCTGTGATATAGAGATATGACGGGGTGAGGGGTGAGGGCTGTAATATAGAGATATAACCGGGGTGAGGGCTGTAATATAGAGATATAACCGGGGTGAGGGCTGTGATATAGAGATATAACCGGGGTGAGGGCTGTGATATAGAGATATAACCGGGGTGAGGGCTGTAATATAGAGATATAACCGGGGTGAGGGCTGTAATATAGTTATATAACCGGGGTGAGGGCTGTAATATAGAGATATAACCGGGGTGAGGGCTGTAATATAGAGATATAACCGGGGTGAGGGCTGTAATATAGAGATATAACCGGGGTGAGGGCTGTAATATAGAGATATAACCGGGGTGAGGGCTGTGATATAGAGATATAACCGGGGTGAGGGCTGTAATATAGAGATATAACCGGGGTGAGGGCTGTAATATAGAGATATAACCGGGGTGAGGGCTGTAATATAGAGATATAACCGGGGTGAGGGCTGTAATATAGAGATATAACCGGGGTGAGGGCTGTAATATAGAGATATAACCGGGGTGAGGGCTGTAATATAGAGATATAACCGGGGTGAGGGCTGTAATATAGAGATATAACCGGGGTGAGGGCTGTAATATAGAGATATAACCGGGGTGAGGGCTGTAATATAGAGATATAACCGGGGTGAGGGGTGAGGGCTGTGATATAGAGATATAACCGGGGTGAGGGCTGTAATATAGAGATATAACCGGGTGAGGGCTGTGATATAGAGATATAACCGGGGTGAGGGCTGGGATATGAGGGCTGTAATATAGAGATATAACCGGGGTGAGGGCTGTGATATAGAGATATAACCGGGGTGAGGGCTGTAATATAGAGGGTGAGGGCTGTAATATAGAGATATAACGGGGTGAGGGCTGTGATATAGAGGGGTGAGGGCTGTAATATAGAGATATAACCGGGGTGAGGGCTGTAATATAGAGATATAACGGGGTGAGGGCTGTAATATAGAGATATAACCGGGGTGAGGGCTGTAATATAGAGATATAACCGGGGTGAGGGCTGTAATATAGAGATATAACCGGGGTGAGGGCTGTAATATAGAGATATAACCGGGGTGAGGGCTGTAATATAGAGATATAACCGGGGTGAGGGCTGTAATATGAGGGCTGTAATATAGAGATATAACGGGGTGAGGGCTGTAATATAGGGTGAGGGCTGTAATATAGAGATATGTAATATAGAGATATAACCGGGGTGAGGGCTGTAATATAGAGATATAACCGGGGTGAGGGCTGTGATATAGAGATATAACCGGGGTGAGGGCTGTAATATAGAGATATAACCGCTGTGAGGGCTGTGATATAGAGATATAACCGGGGTGAGGGCTGTAATATAGAGATATAACCGGGGTGAGGGCTGTGATATAGAGATATAACGGGGTGAGGGCGGGGTGAGGGCTGTGATATAGAGATATAAGGGCTGTAATATAGAGATATAACCGGGGTGAGGGCTGTAATATAGAGATATAACGGGGTGAGGGCTGTGATATAGAGGGGTGAGGGCTGTGATATAGAGATATAACCGGGGTGAGGGCTGTGATATAGAGATATAACGGGGTGAGGGCTGTAATATAGAGGGGTGAGGGCTGTGATATAGAGATATAACCGGGGTGAGGGCTGTAATATAGAGATATAACGGGGTGAGGGCTGCTAATATAGAGATATAACCGGGGTGAGGGCTGTAATATAGAGATATAACCTGTAATATAGAGGGGTGAGGGCTGTGAGGGCTGTAATATAGAGATATAAATATAGAGATATAAGGGCTGTAATATAGAGATATAACCGGGGTGAGGGCTGTAATATAGAGATATAACCGGGGTGAGGGCTGTGATATAGAGATATGACCGGGGTGAGGGCTGTAATATAGAGATATAACCGGGTGAGGGCTGTAATATAGAGGGTGAGGGCTGTGATATAGAGATATAACTGTGATATAGAGGGTGAGGGCTGTGATATAGAGATATAACCGGGTGAGGGCTGTAATATAGAGATATAACGGGTGAGGGCGGGTGAGGGCTGTGATATAGAGATATAACCGGGTGAGGGCTGTAATATAGAGATATAACCGGGTGAGGGCTGTAATATAGAGATATAACCGGGTGAGGGCTGTAATATAGAGATATAACCGGGTGAGGGCTGTAATATAGAGATATAACCGGGTGAGGGCTGTAATATAGAGATATAACCGGGTGAGGGCTGTAATATAGAGATATAACCGGGTGAGGGCTGTGATATAGAGATATAACCGGGGTGAGGGCTGTAATATAGAGATATAACCGGGTGAGGGCTGTAATATAGAGATATAACCGGGGTGAGGGCTGTGATATAGAGATATAACCGGGTGAGGGCTGTGATATAGAGATATAACCGGGGTGAGGGCTGTGATATAGAGATATAACCGGGGTGAGGGCTGTAATATAGAGATATAACCGGGGTGAGGGCTGTAATATAGAGATATAACGGGGTGAGGGCTGTAATATAGAGGGTGAGGGCTGTAATATAGAGATATAACCGGGGTGAGGGCTGTAATATAGAGATATAACCGGGGTGAGGGCTGTAATATAGAGATATAACTGGGGTGAGGGCTGTAATATAGAGATATAACCGGGGTGAGGGCTGTAATATAGAGATATAACCGGGGTGAGGGCTGTAATGTAGAGATATACGGGGTGAGGGCTGTAATATAGAGGGGTGAGGGCTGTAATATAGAGATATAACCGGGGTGAGGGCTGTAATATAGAGATATAACCGGGGTGAGGGCTGTGATATAGAGATATAACCGGGGTGAGGGCTGTAATATAGAGATATAACCGGGGTGAGGGCTGTAATATAGAGATATAACGGAGGGCTGGGTGAGGGCTGTAATATAGAGATATAACCGGGGTGAGGGCTGTAATATAGAGATATAACCGGGGTGAGGGCTGTAATATAGAGGGGTGAGGGCTGTAATATAGAGATATAACCGGGGTGAGGGCTGTGTAATATAGAGATATAACCGGGGTGAGGGCTGTAATATAGAGATATAACGGGGTGAGGGCGGGGTGAGGGCTGTAATATAACCGGGGTGAGGGCTGTAATATAGAGATATAACCGGGGTGAGGGCTGTAATATAGAGATATAACCGGGGTGAGGGCTGTAATATAGAGATATAACCGGGGTGAGGGCTGTAATATAGAGATATAACCGGGGTGAGGGCTGTAATATAGAGATATAACCGGGGTGAGGGCTGTAATATAGAGATATAACCGGGGTGAGGGCTGTAATATAGAGATATAACCGGGGTGAGGGCTGTAATATAGAGATATAACCGGGGTGAGGGCTGTAATATAGAGATATAACCGGGGTGAGGGCTGTAATATAGAGATATAACCGGGGTGAGGGCTGTAATATAGAGATATAACCGGGGTGAGGGCTGTAATATAGAGATATAACCTGTGATATAGGGGGTGAGGGCTGTAATATAGAGATATAACCGGGGTGAGGGCTGTAATATAGAGATATAACCGGGGTGAGGGCTGTGATATAGAGATATAACCGGGGTGAGGGCTGTAATATAGAGATATAACCGGGGTGAGGGCTGTAATATAGAATATTAGAGCTAATTTTTGTCAGAACCACAGTAAGGGACGGAGTAAAGAAGAGAGGGGAGTGTATCAGTCACTCAGAGATAACCACCCAGAGCTTCAGATGTGTGATCTGGCCCCTGTCATCCCAAACCGCTTGTTGTGTCTCTGCAATCTCCCCCCTCCCCTCCTGCCCCATCTCTCCACTGCCCACCCATGGCGAGCTGGATGCCTGGACTCAGACAGGAGGCCCATGTGAGCCGGTGTCATATGGAACAGATTTAGTCTCTCCACCCACCGCCACCCCAAACCTCCTAGCGTCCCATCATCCTATCAAAGAAGCACACTGTCCCCTCCCCTCTGCAGTCTGGAACCGGATCCCCAGCAAAGCTGCAGCGTCATGGGTGCCAAGAGGAGACGACACCACACACATCCAGGAGAGACATGGAGAGAGAGAGACATGGAGAGAGAGACAAAGAGGGAGTGTGGCTGAAAGAGAGATACAGAGAGAGAGAGAGAGAAAGAGAGAGAGAGGAGCTCGGGAAAATGAGAGAAAAAGGAAATTGAAGATTGAAGGATTGAACGGAGATTGAAGAAAATGAAACAAGGTGTCTCTTGGTCTAAATGTCTGGTGTTAACGTGTCCGGGTTCCCAAACATCCTGTCTTCTATAATATGTAATATGCGTATTTATACTCCCTCTATCTATCTATCAAGGATGAACATAACAGGTGGCTGGTAAACTGACCAGATCTTCCACAATAGTTTGCTCCATCAATCTCTGTTCAGCAGTAGCTCATTGTCAGACCTCCAAGTTAACAGCACCTAACCTGTCGGTATTTGGAGAGGCCTTTTTAGTGTGTGTGGGTGTGAGTGTTTGTGTGTGGTGTGTGGTGTGTGGTGTGTGGTGTGTGAGTATGTGTGTGGGTGTGTATGCATTTGCTCAGCTTGGCTCTTGACCTTGTCTGAGCCATTTACTTCAGCTCGTCGTCTCCCTGCACTTGCTCTATCTCTGTCACATTGTCACTCGCATTCTTTCACGTTAGCAGCATCGCCACGCCGGCCGATGGGCCTCCACACACACACACACACACACACACACACACACACACACACACACACACACACACACACACACACACACACACACACACACACACACACACACACACACACACACACACACACCCGCACACACACACACACACCCATACACAGTGAGAGACAGCAGTTAATTGGTAACCAGGGTTTATGAGAAGAGGGAGCTCTTTTTGTGCCACACCTTCCTCCCAGGACTCGTCCGACCATGTCGTCTCCAGGTGAGTTGGGATTTTCTGTGGCTGCAACTTTTTGTCTGTGAGTGATTTGAGGGTAGTCAGGCTGCGACCGTTTAGTGGAAACTAGATGAGATTGTTGCTCAGACAGGATTGTCAAATGGTGACACTGACACTCACAAATATTTTGTCGGCGTGTTTTTGTGTATGTGTGTGCGCGCGCACGTGTGTGTGTTCACGGCTCGTCCTAGTTATTAATTTGCGGGCAAATTGTTGGCTTGATAAAGTGTGTCTAAAAAGGGGGGGTGCCAACCAATCAAAGCTCATCCTCATCCACGATTATGTCCCAATCGAATAAAGCGCTAATAATGGATCTATATGTTATCTACTGGTATCATTTCCACAGCCCATCTTCACCTCAAAACCTGTATTTCCATGTTCCTATATTTGGGCCATCCATTCACCAAGCCTCTCCGTAGAATCAATACACAGCTGTTACGTTCCCAGCCGCTGTCCCAGTCTCCTGTTGCACATGGGATTTCTGTGCGCTCCTATCCTGTCCCGTTGGACAATACGGACCAGGTCCATTTCGGGCGGTGTCGTGGGGAGTACCCACTCCAACTGTTTAGGGTTACTGCCTGTCAGACTGTTGTAGTGGCTCATCCATATCTTCCTAGATGGGGTGTCTCAGCATGTCGCAGCCTCCTAACACGGCCATTCCTCATCCTCCCTTCTCTTCTTCTCGCCGACCTCATCCGTCCATCGGCCTGACAGCTTGGGGAGCTGACCTCTCAACCCCAGGGTCAACGTCCTGGTTACCCACAATCCCTGGCTGTAGAGCAGGCCAGCAAAAGCCTTCTCAAACAGCGCTACTGTTTGAGTAATGGGTGTTTGTCGTGTGTCCTAATATGATTGTGTTTTACACGCTTTAAGCTGCAAAGGTTACATCTAAGAAGACTTTGGCATCCTTTTCCCATGGTTGTTTTACTTGCCTTGTGGTGTGATTACACCGTAACTGAAAGAAAACACACCGATGGAAGAGGAGGCAGAAAAAAATAAGCCATCTCCTTCATTGCTCTCCTCTTGTCCTTGTTCCTTGATTCCTGTTTAAAATCCAGACTGATGAGCCCAATTTGGGCGTCGTTCTGGTACCGGCTGGAGTGATTAATGGGACCGGGAGGTAGCATCGGCGTTGTGTCTTCGTCACACACACACACACACACACACACACACACACACACACACACACAGACATTATGCTTCTTACATCCTATACCGAACATATTGCTTGTAATTAATGACACCAGGCCCACCATTTGCAAACCAAATGCAGGCTGTGATGGGGACGACTCTGGAATATCTGTCTCTCTACGTTTCTCCAACAATGTTTTTCCTCTAGAATTCTTTTCACCATTTGCATAACGTTTGTGATGCAAATGATGGAACCAGGCGCTGAGGGTGACATCTTCTGCCAAAGCATGATAAATATTTGATCAGTCGTAATGGGAATTGTGAAACTCATCTAATTGTGCCACTCATTATCTGAGACATGCTATTAAAGGCAGACGTATCCTTTGATCTTCTCTCACCCTCTTTACCTCAATCTTCCCCTTCCCCTCTCACCCTCCCTAGCTCGCTTTTCCTCTCGCTTGCTCTTACCCTTCCTCTCTCACCCTCTACCTCGCTTTTCCTCTCTCTTCTCTCTCTCTCTCTCTCTCTCTCTCAACCTCTCAACCTCGATCTTCCTCTCCCTTCCTCTCCATCCCTTTTCTCCTTTCCAACTTTTTGTCTCTCAGTCTCCCACTTTTTCCAACTCTCTCCCTTTCTTTGTCCCGCCCTTGCGTTGTGTCTCTCTTTATTTCAATGTCTTTCATTTCTCTCTCTTCCTTCGTTATTATCTGCCTGTGACCTTGATGTAATGAGTGTGTGTGTGTCTTTTTGCATGTGTCTGGGTTTGTTCTGAGGTGTCTGATCCTGACAGGAAGGCCTGTGCGACTGTGAAGTATGTCCTTCCTGTGTGTCACATACCTCTTCACTGTGGCTCGTCTCCGCTGTTGTCCACCTTTTGGTTCCTTGTTTGTTGTTGTTTCCTGTTTGCGGAAATGCAAAGCTGTGATCTAGGCTGAGAACTACTGTGTCTCTCTCTCTCTCTCTCTCTCTCTCTCTCTCTCTCTCTCTCTCTATCTCTCTCTCTCTCTCTCTATCTCTCTCTCTCTCTCTCTCTCTCTCTCACACACACACACACACAGGACTATTTCACCCAAAACATCTGCTGTTATGGAAGCACTGCTGTAATACTTGATATGGATCAATATATACCAGTCATAAAAACGTGATAACACAGAATATGCTGGGACAGCCAACATGATGGTTGGTTACCCCTTTTGTCGTAAAAATCTCCAGAAATCCTGTTTGATCTTTTCTCAACTGTTTCATATGGGAAATGGGTTTGGATTGTTGCTGGGCCAGTTTACTGCACCAGAATAGAGTTGTAATGTCTGGCTTTCATTTGCTGTTTGTGAATTGATAGGATGGATGCAGAAACACGCATGTCTGTCAGGGTGGATGCAGAAACACACACGTCTGTTAGGATGGATGCAGAAACACGCATGTCTGTTAGGATGGATGCAGAAACACACACGTCTGATAGGATGGATGCAGAAACACACACGTCTGTTAGGATGGATGCAGAAACACACACGTCTGATAGGATGGATGCAGAAACACACACGTCTGTTAGGATGGATGCAGAAACACACACGTCTGTTAGGATGGATGCAGAAACACACACGTCTGTTAGGATGGATGCAGAAACACACACGTCTGATAGGATGGATGCAGAAACACACACGTCTGTTAGGATGGATGCAGAAACACACATGTCTGTTAGGATGGATGCAGAAACACGCATGTCTGTTAGGATGGATGCAGAAACACACACGTCTGATAGGATGGATGCAGAAACACACATGTCTGTTAGGATGGATGCAGAAACACACATGTCTGTTAGGATGGATGCAGAAACACACACGTCTGTTAGGATGGATGCAGAAACACACACGTCTGTTAGGATGGATGCAGAAACACACATGTCTGTTAGGATGGATGCAGAAACACACATGTCTGTTAGGATGGATGCAGAAACACACATGTCTGTTAGGATGGATGCAGAAACACACACGTCTGTTAGCATGGATGCAGAAACACACACGTCTGTTAGGATGGATGCAGAAACACACATGTCTGATAGGATGGATGCAGAAACACACATGTCTGATAGGATGGATGCAGAAACACACACGTCTGTTAGGATGGATGCAGGAACACACATGTCTGTGGAGACTCCGTGTATCTTGTATGCAGTGAAGCAGATCTATTCACCTCAAGTCAACACTTTGTCGTCATTGTGCGATTGATTGATACTGCGATGTTTGTCGAGCATGCTGGTGACTCGTAGCTGGTGTACATTGTGGGGTTTTGCCCTATAAAGCTAATAGATATAATCAACTCATCATCAAGTTTTCATTATTGAAATGAGCTGCATAGAGCTGGAATAAAAAACTCATCATCTACCCCGGGGGGTCGGAGCAAGTTTGAAAAAACAACTTGTCTGGTCGATACCCACATACATTCCCGGAATCTCCATTCATTACATTTATTAGACTCAACAGATCCCAGATCAGCGCTCCCTTGTGAATATTCCAGCTGGGTCAACTAGTTTAGTTAGAATGTAGATGGTGTAGGGGAACTGGCCATAGACAGAAGCCAGGCAGGGCCAAACTGAAGAGACCAGGCAACCAGACAGAACCTAGTCTCTCCTTTCAACAACGCACACACCATTACCACACGGCTTCCTGCTGTTTTGTGTTTGGAAAGGCAGCCTGTTTGATTTGAATGCCGATCCCCATTGATAGCCCCTCTCGCTTCCGATCTAATTAGCCTGAGTTTTGTCTCTGGCTGGCTGGAGATGGTGACAGCGGGGAACACACAATACCTGTTTACAATACCCACTGAGGAAAGGGTCCGGAAAAACAACAACAACAGCAACAACGTGGACGGTGAATAAGGCAGGCGGAGGATTTGGACGGAGCAACGCTGGTAGTCTTTTCAGAAGTCAGACATCTCCCAGCTGCACAGACCCGTTTCTCAGAGAGAATGGGCCAGACGGACTTGGTCACCGCGGTACCGCGATAGAAGGTGCAGAGGGGGCACACTCCACAGCATGGCCACCACACAGGCACCGCATGGTGTCCAAGTCCGTCTAGCCCATTCTCTCTGAGACCAGGAACATTTACGGGCTAACGGCTGGCAGGCTACACATACACTTTCTGTGTTCTACGTCTTTCTAAGGTGTTCATTGGGGACAGCATTCTTTCTCTCTGTCTCTCTCTGTCTCTGTTTCTCTCTCTGTCTCTCTTTGTCTCTCTCTGTCTCTCTCTCTCTTTCTCTGTCCCTCTCTAGGCCTCTCTCTCTGTTTCTCTCTCTGTCTCTCTCTCTCTCTGTGTCTCTCTCTGTCTCTCTCTTTCTCTGTCCCTCTCTCTCTCTGTCCCTCTCTCTGGGCCTCTCTCTCTGGGCCTCTCTCTCTGTCTCTCTCTGTGCCCGGAGAGGGCCCGTCTTGCGGATGACTAATTGTGGAGACTGTGCATCGGCCCCTGTCCCCTTAGATGCCCCAGAGAGCAGCAGCCTTATTTGGGATGTCACCCTCTGCACTCCACTCAGCCAGATAAGAGACAGGGAAGAGAGGGGGTTGTGCACGTTCCCATTACACCAGGGGAGGGCCACCTGAGCTAAAGACAGCCATTTGTTCCCAAATCGACCCGGCGACCCCCCTCCTAATTGCCAGCCAATTATCTCCCACTGCACGGCGCTCAGCCCCAGCGTTGTTGACCCTGTTACACGGGAACATTGCTTTTAGGTCCATCTCTATCTTTGGTAAGACATCTGTGCACATTATAGAGAGGAAACACTGATGCACAAACACACACACACGCGGACACACGCACGCACACACGCGCACACACACACACACGCACACACGCGCGCACGCACGCACGCACACACACACACACACACACACACACGCACACACGCGCGCACGCACGCACGCACACACACACACACACACACACACTCAGCAGGGCCTGTGGCACCATTCAGTCTCAGCTCCTGGACAGGGCTCTGTGAGGGGGTATGTTGCGGGCCCCCGGGTTGTCAGAGAAGCGAGCCATGTCCCTGTTCCCAGAATTCTTTGTGGCGGGCCCATTGTTTGCCGGTGCTGTATACAGTATTGTGGGCGGGCGGGCCAGCTGATTGTGTGTGTGTGTGTGTGTGTGTCTGGGCTCCTCTGCTCCTGGACTCAAGGCTGGTGGAGAAGGTAGAGGGAGCCTAGTATTGTTCCCCCCTCCTCTCCTCCTCTACACTTGTTGTCCATTCTCCTGCCTTCCTTCCCATCTGTTTCCCTCTCTTCCTTCCACTCTACCACCATGTAAGATGACTTCCTCCTGTACAGACCAGTACTACTGCTGCTAGTATCATAATTATTACAACTATTACTAATATTACTACCACTACTAATCATTAATTGATACAGCCAGATCAGATTATCTTTTGTTGATTGATTCGCTTGTGCACTATCCCGTGGTTTGTCTGGTTTTGGGATTGGTGTGATATGTAAAATATGACGATGTGTGTCAGCTGTTAGTTAAGTTGACTTGATGTTAAGTAGATCAGAAGCCCCTACATATTGGACAGTAATGTAATGTGACAATGGGTTGAAATGTGTGGGCTTGTGTTCACGGCCTACCTGAGATGTAGAGTCCAGTTTGTTGTGTACCAAAGGCATTCAAATCAAGGGAAGGGTTTCCGTATCACCCTTTCTGTGACGAGTTCCACAGTAAATACAACCCAGGTGAAGGAGTGAGAAACTCAAGGATATTAGCTGAGGGTGATGCTGGGAAATGTAGTTCCTGTCTAGCTCATATGTCATTCTACTTGCTTTGTCTCTCTCCTTCCTTTCTTTGTATCTTTTTCTGTCTCTCTCCCAATCTCTCTCCATCTCTCTCCATCTCTTTCCATCTCTCTCCATCTATCTACATCTATCTCCATCTCTCTCCATCTCTCTCCCAATCTCTCTCCCAATCTCTCTCCATCTCTCTCCATCTATCTCCATCTCTCTCCATCTCTCTCCATCTCTCTCTCCATCTATCTCCATCTCTCTCCCTCTCTCTCCATCTCTTTCCATCTCTCTCCATCTATCTACATCTATCTCCATCTCTCTCCATCTCTCTCCCAATCTCTCTCCCAATCTCTCTCCATCTCTCTCCATCTATCTCCATCTCTCTCCATCTATCTCCATCTCTCTCTCCATCTCTCTCCATCTCTCTCTCCATCTATCTCCATCTCTCTCCATCTATCTCCATCTCTCTCCATCTATCTCCATCTCTCTCCATCTATCTCCATCTCTCTCCATCTCTCTCCATCCCTCTCTCCATCTCTCTCCATCTCTCTCTATCTATCTCCATCTCTCTCCATCTCTCTCCATCTCTCTCTCCATCTCTCTCTCCATCTCTCTCCATCTCTCTCCATCTCTCTCTCCACCTCTCTCCATCTCTCTCCCAATCTCTCTCCATCTCTCTCCATCTCTCTCCACCTCTCTCCATCTCTCTCCATCCCTCTCTGCCCTGTGCAGTATAACCCTATACATGGGATGTATGCAACAGATGTTGACATTTATCTCTTAGCACCAGGGTTGTTTGGAAAATAGGGTCTAATGTAGGGCTTTTACTTTGAGCGAGCATTTTCTTCTGGTTTCAGTGGCCTTTCCATCTGCTGACAAGACAAGATATCTGGCCTCTGGTCGTTAGGCATCAATACATAATTTACTCTTTGTTTGAGTTGCACTTTGTGCTCCCTTATGATCAGGGGTTTAGAATTGGTGAACTCTGTATGGTGCCAGTCTATATGCAGTCTGTATGGTGTCAGTCTATATGCAGTCTGTAAGGTGCCAGTCTATATGAACTCTGTTAGGTGCCAGTCTAAATGCAGTCTGTAAGGTGTCGGTCTTTATTCACTATATACGGTGCCAGTAGATATGCAGTCTGTAAGGTGCCAGTCTATACGCAGTCTCTAAGGTGCCAGTCTATATGCAGTCTGTATGGTGCCAGACTATATTAACTCTATAAGGTGCCAGTCTATATGAACTCTATAAGGTGCCAGTCTATATGAACTCTATAAGGTGCCAGTCTATATGAACTCTATAAGGTGCCAGTCTATATGAACTCTATAAGTTGTCAGTCTATATGCAGTCTGTAAGGTGTCGGTCTATATTCACTATATAAGGTGCCAGTAGATATGCAGTCTGTAAGGTGCCAGTCTATATGCAGTCTGTAAGGTGCCAGTCTATATGCAGTCTGTAAGGTGTCGGTCTATATTCACTATATAAGGTGCCAGTCTATATGCAGTCTGTAAGGTGCCAGTCTATATACAGTCTGTAAGGTGTCGGTCTATATTCACTATATAAGGTGCCAGTAGATATGCAGTCTGTAAGGTGCCAGTCTATATGCAGTCTGTAAGGTGCCAGCCTATATGCAGTCTCTAAGGTGCCGGTCTATATTCACTATATAAGGTGCCAGTCTATATGCAGTCTGTATGGTGCCAGTCTATATGCAGTCTGTATGGTGCCAGTCTATATGCAGTCTGTATGGTGCCAGTCTATATGCAGTCTGTAAGGTGTCGGTCTATATTCACTATATAAGGTGCTATATGCAGTCTGTATGGTGCCAGTCTGTATGCAGTCTGTAAGGTGTCGGTCTATATTCACTATATAAGGTGCCAGTCTATATGCAGTCTGTAAGGTGTCGGTCTATATTCACTATATAAGGTGCCAGTCTATATGCAGTCTGTAAGGTGCCGGTCTATATTCACTATATAAGGTGCCAGTCTATATGCAGTCTGTAAGGTGTCGGTCTATATTCACTATATAAGGTGCCAGTAGATATGCAGTGTGTAAGGTGCCAGTCTATATGCAGTCTGTAAGGTGTCGGTCTATATTCACTATATAAGGTGCCAGTCTATATGCAGTCTGTATGGTGCCAGTCTATTTGCAGTCTATATGGTGCCAGTCTATATGCAGTCTGTATGGTGCCAGTAGATATGCAGTCTGTAAGGTGCCAGTCTATATGCAGTCTCTAAGGTGCCGGTCTATATTCACTATATAAGGTGCCAGTCTATATGCAGTCTGTATGGTGCCAGTCTATATGCAGTCTGTATGGTGCCAGTCTATATGCAGTCTGCCATATATGCAGGTGCCAGTGCCAGTTTATATGCAGTCTGTATGGTGCCAGTCTATATGCAGTCTGTATGGTGCCAGTCTATATGCAGTCTGTATGGTGCCAGTCTATATGCAGTCTGTATGGTGCCAGTCTATATGCAGTCTGTATGGTGCCAGTCTATATGCAGTCTGTATGGTGCCAGTCTATATGCAGTCTGTATGGTGCCAGTCTATATGCAGTCTATATAAGGTGCCAGTCTATATGCAGTCTGTATGGTGCCAGTCTATATGCAGTCTGTATGGTGCCAGTCTATATGCAGTCTGTAAGGTGTCGGTCTATATTCACTATATAAGGTGCCAGTCTATATGCAGTCTGTATGGTGCCAGTCTATATGCAGTCTGTAAGGTGTCGGTCTATATTCACTATATAAGGTGCCAGTCTATATGCAGTCTGTATGGTGCCAGTCTATATGCAGTCTGTAAGGTGTCGGTCTATATTCACTATATAAGGTGCCAGTCTATATGCAGTCTGTATGGTGCCAGTCTATATGCAGTCTGTAAGGTGTCGGTCTATATTCACTATATAAGGTGCCAGTCTATATGCAGTCTGTATGGTGCCAGTCTATATGCAGTCTGTAAGGTGTCGGTCTATATTCACTATATAAGGTGCCAGTCTATATGCAGTCTGTATGGTGCAGTTGTTTCCATTACCCTGTTCTCTTTGATCTCTTCTCTATCTCATCTCTTGTTTATGGTTCACTTTCTCCATCCGTTCATCCATCTCCTAACCACCATTTCCAGTCCCCCTAGCCCCCCCCTCCTCTTCCTCCTCCTCTTTCTCCCCTGTGTAGTCTCTGTACTCCAGGCAGGTCATGGGCTGTGCTAACACTTTTGTCATTTTGATTAATAGCACCGTGGATTCCTGTTAATTCACTGGCTAATGAGTAGGAGCGGGGAGCGGGCTGGGAGTAATCGGGTGATGTATGTGGGGAGGCTGCACCCCGTGGCAGAGGTGAAAATCATTTCCACCAAGTCAGATAGCAGCACCATGTGGAGCACATACAGCCAATACAAGTCCAAGCTCTACCTCTCTTTACTGCCCGTTTTTCTTAAAAATATTTTTATTTTCCCCCTGTGCTCCTCTGGGTTTTCCTGGTACTAGGGAGGGCCGTGCTAATTCCCAGTAGGTTGCTAAATGGAACTATATAGTGAATTGTCACGGGAACAGGGACTCTAGAGATGCTGCTGCGTGACTCCTGGGTTCAGCTACACTCCACATAACGGCGCATAACTTACAGTATTCAGAGGAAGAATGCTTCCTGTATAGGCGGACTCTCGTCACAATCGGAGGCGGAGCTTAATGGCTGCAGTGGGTGTCATTAGTTGACGTTGAAGTGATAAAACACTATCATTGAATCATGATTGCATAATGCATTTGTTGCATGATACACCATTTGTATGATAAACCGATCTGTGACCATAGGTGTGTAACCAGCGTTGTTGGTTTTCTATGACAGTGTGCAGACAAAATGGGCTTGGGTGAGCCGAATCATAAAAGGGTTGTAAAGAAAAATGTTTGTTTGCTTTTTATGTGGAGTCCGCAGGTGATTGGGCAATATATTGTCAATGAAGTCTGGCAACCCTGGGTGGTCGCTAAAGATCTGAACTGCAAAAGATAGCTAGTTTAAGTAACAAAACATTAAAATACAACTTAGATATTTCTACCACTCAGAGGATGGGTAGGCAATAGATTATAAAACTTAAATAGCCCCTGAGAAACATCTTTAGTCAAGTTGTTGAGCAGAAGAATCCTGAGAAGATGGATGGGAGAGAAAGCTAAGCTCGGCCCCTAGACATAACAGACATACTGCCCTTAATCTGTTACACCTACATCATCATCATCATCAGAAAGCTAAGCTCCCCCCCTAGACATAACAGACATACTGCCCTTAATCTGTTACATCTACATCATCATCATCATCAGAAAGCTAAGCTCCTCCCCTAGACATAACAGACATACTGCCCTTAATCTGTTACACCTACATCATCATCATCATCAGAAAGCTAAGCTCCTCCCCTAGACATAACATACATACTGCCCTTAATCGGTTACACCTACATCATCATCATCATCAGAAAGCTAAGCTCCTCCCCTAGACATAACAGACATACTGCCCTTAATCGGTTACACCTACATCATCATCATCATCAGAAAGCTAAGCTCCTCCCCTAGACATAACAGACATACTGCCCTTAATCTGTTACACCTACATCATCATCATCATCATCAGAAAGCTAAGCTCCTCCCCCTAGACATAACATACATACTGCCCATTAATCGGTTACACCGGTTACACATCATCATCATCATCAGAAAGCTAAGCTCCGCCCCTAGACATAACAGACATACTGCCCTTAATCGGTTACACCTACATCATCATCATCATCAGAAAGCTAAGCTCCGCCCCTAGACATAACAGACATACTGCCCTTAATCGGTTACACCTACATCATCATCATCATCAGAAAGCTAAGCTCCTCCCCTAGACATAACAGACATACTGCCCTTAATCTGTTACACCTACATCATCATCATCATCAGAAAGCTAAGCTCCGCCCCTAGACATAACAGACATACTGCCCTTAATCGGTTACACCTACATCATCATCATCATCAGAAAGGTAAGCTCCGCCCCTAGACATAACAGACATACTGCCCTTAATCGGTTACACCTACATCATCATCATCAGAAAGCTAAGCTCCGCCCCTAGACATAACAGACATACTGCCCTTAATCGGTTACACCTACATCATCATCATCATCATCATCAGAAAGCTCAAATCATTGTCTAACAAATAAGGCTTTAAACATGGCAAAAGGTTAAATTGAAGGATTATTTATAAAGGTGTCGAGAGAGAGAGAGAGAAAGAGAGAGCAAACAAAGACACCCGGGGGCAGACAGACATACAGCCAGACATACAGACAGACAGACTGTATGGGCTTCAATAGGGAGATTTACCACCTGCATGGGCACTCACCTTTACAGCCTCTCTGTCTGTCACTCACCAGCCCTCTGAGTGGACTGGATGTCGCTCACAATGGACAGGATCTGGCTGTGTAAGTACATGTAAAGACATGGATGGAGAGATGGGAGTGGGGGGGGGGGGCAAAGAGATGGGGTGACTAAAGGAAAGAATAAGAAAATACACTCACACACACACACACACACACACACACCGCTGAATTCCTGCTGCTGTGCCACAAGCGATGTGTTGATAATTACAAACGCATTTCCCAGATGATTCTGACTTGAATTAATAGTAACAAAATGTGCTTTTGGGAAGGTGGTTAAGTAAAGCATGTGTCGAGCTCTTTAATAATGTATTCACCAGAGGAAAGTGTCTGCTTGGTCATTAGAGCCCAACACATTGGACGTGTCACAATCAGGCTGTTGGCCCACTATTGATTGTGTTCATATGTGTCTGTTACTTTGGAAGTCATTACAGAACGACAGTGACACCATAGAGATGTGTGATGTACTGGCGAGTTCAGCTGGCTACTCTTAACAGCGCCTCATATTAGCTTCTGTCCTTTTCAAACGCTCTTTCTTTTTCTGTTTCTCTCTCTCTCTTTCTCTCTCTCTTTGGCTGTTTGTCTCTGTCTCTCGCTCCTGTCCTCTCCCTCCCTCCTTCAATTTGGCTGCATGGAAGGATGACATTGTTAGCTTTCCCCTCCTCCTGATGTTTGCAACTCAATTTGGCAAATGTAAGTTGCTATTGATTATTATTAATATTTATCATGTTTGTGAAAATGTCTTTTCCCAGTGCTATTAATCTGGCCTGTTAATAAATGTCTGGCAAGGCCGGCCTGGGAGCCCCTGGGGAGAGCCTCCCACCACAGAACCAATATTGTGGCTGACAACTCACACAAACTAACACACACACACACACACCTGCTTTCCTCTGCAGGAGGTGGGTCTCTTTCCTATTTGGCTGGAGGCTTATAGAGGCTGTCTCAACCCGACCAGGCTGGACTACCTTTAGGCTGAACAGCACAAAGAATATATCAATATGTCAGTCCAATCATACAACCCTGTACACACACACACACACACACACACACACACACACACACACACACACACACACACACACAGACCTTTCATTATATCCCTGCCTTCACATAAAGGATCAAACATGCTATATTATTTAAAATTAAAATAACAGACGGATTACATGTTGTACTCTAGTCTACCTACAGTCACATGTGTGGATACAGCATATACACAATAGCCTACACACTCCTGGTACTGATGAAATGTGTGGATACAGTATATATACAGTAGCCTACACACTCCTGGTACTGATGAAATGTGTGGATACAGTATATATATATATATATTCAGTAGCCTACACACTCCTGGTACTGATGAAATAGAACGGAGAAATACAACATGAGGAAATATTTAATAAAATGTCACATAGAAATGTAACACGAGGATGTTTTGAATAGGTATTTTTTGAACAATGAGTATCAAACTGTTTTTATAAAATAAAGCCCATTTTACACCAGCAAGTGCTTGCACGTATATCCAACATAAACCCTGACATAGTAAGCAATAGTAAGTAGACACAAATTGGCAAAACACCCAAACAGTTTTGGAACCAAGGAAGAAACCTACACAAGAGCCAGGCTCCATGGAGGTCAGTCCACTTGTGTATGATTCAGTTGGAGATTTTGTGCCTCTTTACCTAACGAGTCGATTGGACAGAATAAACATAATAATAACTAAATAAATCTCATTTAATATAAACAATAACTACAATACATTTATTTTCCATTCTATATGAATGAGTTGTTCATGGAGGTCATGAAAGGGGTCATACAATGTAATGTTTTGTTTTGTCTTATGTCATTTATTTCTTTATGTTCTATTTCTGTTGTTATGCTATTTCATTTTTTTTGTATAATGTCACATTTTAATTTGTTTGTATTTGGTGGTTTGCTGTGATTTGTGTTATTTAGTATTTTTTGTGTTATTTATTTCTGTATTATTTAAATTAATGTTTTCTAATATTATGTTCTATGTTTTGTGTAATGTCATTGTGAAACAGGGTTTGTTGTTTTTTATTTTTATCATGTCATTATGTTATTTGTTAGTACGTCATGTTATACTGTATGTTTAGTGATGACCCCAAGATGAGTAGCAACTACAGAGCCAAGGTTCCAGCTGTTCCGACAGTGGTGTGTGTGTGTGTGTGTGTGTCAGATCTGGTACAGCCAAAGCGAACTATACTTTAACATACTTTTGTTTTTTTACGCACCACGTCTAACCCAGGTTATTCTTTAGCTCTTTTTGTAAGGGGGTTGGTCAGAGGGACTGATTCCTCCAGCTCTGCTTTGCCGAAACAATATTGCTACTTTATGTGTTACTTGGAAATGTTCCCTGCTGTTTTTACAAGGGTAAACAGTGTGTGTTTCTGGAGAGGCTGGCCAGCATTGTAGTTGACCACCACCCCACCGCCCTACACCACCACCCTAAACCCCACTGTCCCCCCACTGTCCCCCCACCACCCTAAACCCCACTGTCCCCCACCACCCTACACCCCACTGTCCCCCACTGTCCCCCACCACCCTAAACCCCACTGTCCCCCGACCACCCTACACCCCACTGTCCCCCACCACCCTAAACCCCACTGTCCCCCACCACCCTAACCCCACTGTCCCCCACTGTCCCCCACTGTCCCCCACCACCCTAAACCCCACTGTCCCCCACCACCCTAAACTGTCCCCCCCACTAAACCCCACTGTCCCCCACCACCCTACACCCCACTGTCCCCCACCACCCTACACCCCACTGTTCCCCCACCACCCTAAACCCCACTGTCCCCCACCACCCTACACCCCACTGTCCCCCACCACCCTACACCCCACTGTCCCCCCACCACCCCAAACCCCACTGTCCCCCACCACCCTAAATCCCACTGTCCCCCACCACCTTAAACCCCACTGTCCCCCACCACCCTAAACCCCACTGTCCCCCCCACCACCCCAAACCCCACTGTCCCCCACCACCCTACACCACCACCCCAAACCCCACTGTCCCCCACCACCCTACACCACCACCCTACACCCCACTGTCCCCCCACCACCCCAAACCCCACTCTCCCCCACCACTCTACCGTACTACACATAGTTTCATCTACATTTCACCATTTTTATCACTTCTGCCCACTCTCTTTCTCCCTCTCTTTTTCTTTGTTTCTCCATCTTTCTTTCTCTTCCTCTGTTTCTCTGTGCTGTTCTGTATTTTACTGCCACCTCTCCATGTTTCCCTCCCATAAACCTCTGGGCAGATTAAGGCTGTTAGTTAAGACAGAACCATCAAAGGGTCTGATTAAAGAGGAACACGTACCAGGTTCTCATTTCTGGACCTAACCAGTAACTCTGCTAAGTGGAACATTATTTAAGTATTAACGGGGAGGCGTGACCCCGAGTGGCGTAACAAGGCCACACCCCCACCCACCTGTTCATTAAGATGGGGCGCTGCCTGCACATTTACCCCCCCCCACCTGTTCATTAAGATGGGGCGCTGCCTGCTCATTTGTGAACACTGGGACTCCCTCCCTATATAGTAACATATGTATAGTCATGGTGAACACTGGGACTCCCTCCCTATATAGTAACATATGTATAGTCATGGTGAACACTGGGACTCCCTCCCTATATAGTAACATATGTATAGTCATGGTGAACACTGGGACTCCTCCCTATATAGTAACATATGTATAGTCATGGTGAACACTGGGACTCTCTCCCTATATAGTAACATATGTACAGTCATGGTGAACACTGGGACTCCCTCCCTATATAGTAACATATGTATAGTCATGGTGAACACTGGGACTCTCTCCCTATATAGTAACATATGTATAGTCATGGTGAACACTGGGACTCTCTCCTATATAGTAACATATGTATAGTCATGGTGAACACTGGGACTCTCTCCTATATAGTAACATATGTATAGTCATGGTGAACACTGGGACTCTCTCCCTATATAGTAACATATGTATAGTCATGGTGAACACTGGGACTCCTCTCCTATATAGTAACATATGTATAGTCATGGTGAACACTGGGACTCCTCCTATATAGTAACATATGTATAGTCATGGTGAACACTGGGACTCCCTCCCTATATAGTAACATATGTATAGTCATGGTGAACACTGGGACTCCTCCTATATAGTAACATATGTATAGTCATGGTGAACACTGGGACTCCTCCCTATATAGTAACATATGTATAGTCATGGTGAACACTGGGACTCCCTCCCTATATAGTAACATATGTATAGTCATGGTGAACACTGGGACTCCCTCCCTATATAGTAACATATGTATAGTCATGGTGAACACTGGGACTCTCTCCCTATATAGTAACATATGTATAGTCATGGTGAACACTGGGACTCCTCCCTATATAGTAACATATGTATAGTCATGGTGAACACTGGGACTCCTCCTATATAGTAACATATGTATAGTCATGGTGAACACTGGGACTCTCTCCCTATATAGTAACATATGTATAGTCATGGTGAACACTGGGACTCTCTCCCTATATAGTAACATATGTATAGTCATGGTGAACACTGGGACTCCCTCCCTATATAGTAACATATGTATAGTCATGGTGAACACTGGGACTCCCTCCCTATATAGTAACATATGTATAGTCATGGTGAACACTGGGACTCCCTCCCTATATAGTAACATATGTATAGTCATGGTGAACACTGGGACTCCCTCCCTATATAGTAACATATGTATAGTCATGGTGAACACTGGGACTCCCTCCCTATATAGTAACATATGTATAGTCATGGTGAACACTGGGACTCCTCCTATATAGTAACATATGTATAGTCATGGTGAACACTGGGACTCCTCCCTATATAGTAACATATGTATAGTCATGGTGAACACTGGGACTCCTCCTATATAGTAACATATGTATAGTCATGGTGAACACTGGGACTCCCTCCCTATATAGTAACATATGTATAGTCATGGTGAACACTGGGACTCCCTCCTATATAGTAACATATGTATAGTCATGGTGAACACTGGGACTCCCTCCCTATATAGTAACATATGTATAGTCATGGTGAACACTGGGACTCCTCCCTATATAGTAACATATGTATAGTCATGGTGAACACTGGGACTCCTCCCTATATAGTAACATATGTATAGTCATGGTGAACACTGGGACTCCTCCCTATATAGTAACATATGTATAGTCATGGTGAACACTGGGACTCCCTCCCTATATAGTAACATATGTATAGTCATGGTGAACACTGGGACTCTCTCCCTATATAGTAACATATGTATAGTCATGGTGAACACTGGGACTCCCTCCCTATATAGTAACATATGTATAGTCATGGTGAACACTGGGACTCCCTCCCTATATAGTAACATATGTATAGTCATGGTGAACACTGGGACTCTCTCCCTATATAGTAACATATGTATAGTCATGGTGAACACTGGGACTCCCTCCCTATATAGTAACATATGTATAGTCATGGTGAACACTGGGACTCTCTCCCTATATAGTAACATATGTATAGTCATGGTGAACACTGGGACTCCCTCCCTATATAGTAACATATGTATAGTCATGGTGA
This sequence comes from Dallia pectoralis, assembly GCA_029465975.1. Taxonomy (NCBI): domain Eukaryota; kingdom Metazoa; phylum Chordata; class Actinopteri; order Esociformes; family Umbridae; genus Dallia; species Dallia pectoralis. Next base: position 13,863,935 of record CM055728.1, on the reverse strand, counting down.
ACACTGGGACTCTCTCCCAATAGACAGAAACATCCTTCTAATTCTACTCATCTGTATTATGGGACTCTTACGTTAGTAGTACACATTAACGTATATGTTGCCAATCATTACCTTTCAATGCCAACTGATCCAGAGAAAATGTCCTGTATCCAATTGGACCAACTCCATACTGCCAATGACGTTGTACTGGTTCCAGGTGATGCAGGTGTATTGCTGACACAGTAGAAACTAAACTAAACTAGTGTTTCTGTTTTAACACTGTTGAGTTTGAGCTTCAGAGAATAACTGCACAGTGTGTTTAAATATCTCTGATCTGTGATCCTGATGTGACACACACACACACACACACACACAAATGTTTTCTTTGACACGGTTAAGTCAGCCCACTAAATGAGATGACTAGAGACTCTGCTGCAGGGAACATGTGTTTGTGTAAATGGATGCAGACTGCAGCAAATCACTGCAGATTTCTATCTGTCCACGTCTCACTATAATGAAACTATAATGATTCAACAGAACAGTCTAGAAGGGATTTTCACATTTGCTGTTTGATGGCTTCTTTATAAAACACATTTTGTCCATTTTGCTTGTGATGTTGATTAGCTTATTTGGCAACAGTCTCGTTGTGCGTTTCATATTTTCCTATATTTCAATCCAGTCACGTGTCACATAGATTAATCCAGTCACGTGTCACAATCATAAATAGTTGTGTTTTTTATTTTATTTATTATTTCATTAGATAATATATATATACATATATTTATTTTGCCGATGTTGTAAATAAGAGCTGTTCAGAAGCGTCTCAGTTAATGAGGATATAATCACGCTGACTTGGTTTAGTCTGAACACCAGATAAATGCAAATGAAAGACAACAAAAATGAATACTTAAAAGAAATTGTTTTTGCATTTTACGTTGAAACACTAAAATAAAAAATCTGCCATGTTCTGAGAGAGTGGAACAAGATCAGGGAGGGTTTATCTAAAGGATGCCATTTGACCCCCGGCTATGGTCTGTGTAGATAGAGAACAACCACCCTAGTCCCGTGTGTGTGGACGTCCAATGTCTCTTTTGTTTTCCAGTACGCCAAGCAATAACACAGAAGGCTGTTTTAAGAAGAACATTTACAATCTATCATATAAATCTGATGCCTTTATGTCGCCGGGTTCTCTGGACGCACGGTAGTTTCCAGTGGAATAACACGGGCCAAACAAGCGACCCATTGTAAGCCCAGCCAGCGCCGGGACCCCCAAGGTGTGAATTAATGATTGACCCCTGATGTAATCGGGATAAATATTTCCCCATGAAAAGAGAGACAGGGAGAAAGAACAACATGTGTTGGAGAGAGAAAGGAAGGCACTATCTGGCGGTGGTTTTAAGCAGACCTCTGGGAGACAGTGCTAACATCTCTCTGGTCTTCTGAGACCCAGGGCAAACACACAAGTGAAAACGGCTCAACTCAGCCGCCTGGCGTCACTTTTCACTTTTCATCCTCCTGTTCCTGGCCCCTGACTTCATTATGTTCCCGCAAATGTTTTTCTGTCTCTCTGTCCTCTGCCATTATTTATTTGACGCTCAAACGTAGCCAAGCCCTGAAACTAGAATGTCACAGGAAGGGAGGATTTTTTTGGGGGCAGGGGGTTCTTATTTTTATTTGCCCTTTTTCTTTGGCAAATCTTTATGAATGAGAGAAGTTAAAGGATTTTAACTCCTGGCCACAATTCGTCTAAATCACATTGTGTTTTCGCTCCAGTGGTTTCTGTCCCACACAAATGATGTTATGTTCATTAAAATTAGGGACATACATTTCACCCGCCAAACCTTCTAGCTGCTCAATTTTAATGTAGTGATCTCTGTTTCTGCTTCGAGGCTCTTAAAGTCCAACAATTTTAATAGGTTTTCCAACCCTGTCTTTGGTGGTTCAAACTGTGCTCGCTGGTTTGGGTGCCAGTGAAAAGGGAGTAAAACGTTTTTAATGGCTTGAAAACACTTTTGATTCTTGAAAACTCCACCAGATAGGCCGCAGTTCTAAACGTTTAATTGATCTGTGAAATGTGGAAGCCACTTCTGGCACACATGTTCTCCTTCGCTTAATTGCCCGCCCGGTCTGGTCTCTTATGAAACCATGATGATCATAAAAAAATTGGTAAAATGTCCAGTGCCCCCTCCCCCACACACACACACACACACACACACACACACACACACACAAAAACTGAATTCCACTGGATGACGCAAGAGGTGGTTATAAGAGCCTTCGTTTTACTGCCCAGCTTTTATAGATAAGTTTCCCCGATCTCACCGGACACTCTCCTGCCAGTCTGTGAGAGTCTATAGCACACGTTTATATTTGAGACCTACATATCCATTAATGTAGAAACTATTATTTCTCTCCATTTTACGAGCCAAAACCCACGTTTTTATTGAACCTGAAACAGATATTACATTTCAGATGCACACTAGTCTCTGTTATCCAATGTGACCATGTGACATCACAGCTTTTTCTGCCATTCCAATCTCCAATTTATGAGACTTTGTTAATTCAGTTAGAATCATCCTTAAGACCTTATGATGAACAATTAAAACAAATCTGAAGGTTTTTTAACAGGTTCGTTGATTTGGTCGTTAGGTTTAAAAAATGTAACATAATAGGTTTTCTGTAAGTCACTCAAATTCTGTGTGCGAAATGGCTGTGTGGGAAACGGCTGTGTGCGAAACGGCTGTGTGCGAAACGGCTGTGTTGTGAAACTAATGTGTGGAAACGGCTGTGTGTGAAACGGCTGTGTGCGAAGCGGCTGTGTGCGAAACGGCTGTGTGTGAAACGGCTGTGTGCGAAACATCTGTGTGCAAAACGGCTGTGTGTGAAGCGGCTGTGTGTGAAACGACTGTGTGCAAAACGGCTGTGTGCAAAACGGCTGTGTGCGAAACGGCTGTGTGCGAAACGGCTGTGTGCGAAACGGCTGTGTAGTGAAACTACTGTGTGGAAACGGCTGTGTGTGAAGCGGCTGTGTGTGAAACATCTATGATGTGTGTGTGCGTTCTAGGCCACCATTAGGTAGTCCTAAAGCCCTGTTATGTTATTGGCTGGGTTAGTCATACGGTGGTCGAGCCCGCAGATTGAAAACACTCCTAAGGTAATTGCAGAGCCTAGTTAGACCTGATTATTTAGACCTGATTGTTCGGTCTGTGTTTGTATAGCAAACTGCAGTTAGTGTTATTAGAAAAACACACCAGGACTTGTCCGCTTCTCTGCACAACTCCCTCCATCGTCTAGACAACCAACGCAGCGCTGCAACTTAGGGGTTATCAACAGATCTGGAGCATTAGTAAAAGTTCTCTGTACTGACTTTGGGTAGATCGTTTTGTTTTCCTCACGGATTCTCTAGAACATTCTGCTACCACCGGGGTTTCATTTCTGGTTAAAAACACATTTATAGATGTAATATATTTACAGCATTTACACCCACATATCTGTGATATGTTTGATTTGTCTGAATTTGTCTGATATCTCTGATATCGCTGATTTGTCTAAATTTGTCTAAGTGATCTGCCCCTGGCAGAACAGGAGGACGGCCATGGTTCTGAACACCGTGTCTAGCTGGACTTGTGCTCCTCTAATTCTTTGTATTCATCGTCCTCTTTGACTCTGAACGGTGAAATCCAGAGCGCTGCAATTACGCTGTCAGCCGCGGAACAGTGACAAACATAGGTGACTAATCTAAACTGGCGAGTGAGTGGCAATGCCCGGGTCATTTCTCCCCCATTATCTGTAAGATGACCCGGCAGGAAATGGTGGTGGTTGTGACTGAATGGAACACCATGTCCCATCAGGGCCTCTGACGGTGGGGAATATTCTCACTGGGAATACTGTGGGCAGCCAGCCCTAACTGGGTCTGAAGGCTCTTCGGCTTTTCACTATTTGGCTTGTTTGGGTTGAGTGAGTCAGTTAGTCGAAACGGGCCTAGGGTGGCCTCTTTGGTTACGCGATACTGTCTATAAAAAACACTTTTATTCTTTTGGTGATACTGGTTTTCAAGTGCTTATGTTGAAACTGTCTTATTAAATCGGTTGTAGAGGGTAAATCAGCATACTGCAGGACAAGCCAAACATCTCTCTCTCTCTGAAGACCTGTATACACACTAGCATTCGAAAGGTTGGGCTCACTTAGAAATCTCCCAAAAACTATTTTTGTCTATCAAAATAACATAAACGTGATCAGAAAAACTGTGTAGACACTTTTAATGTTGTTAATGACTATTGTAGATTGTGAAACTGATTTTCAAAAATATCTACATAGGCGTACAGAGGCTGATTATCAGAAAACTACCAGTCCTGTGTTCCGATCGCACGTTCTGTTCGCTAATACAAGTTTATAACTTTAAAAGGCTTTTGGATCATTTAAAACCCTTTTGCGATTACGTTAGCACTGCTGAAACCGGTTGGGTTTTAGTGTCTCCTTAATTAACACGCGAACTAACGCTCTCCGTTTGTCTCTCAGATGACAGTGAGCAAGTGGACAGCATGTACGACACAGAGCCCCAGCTCCTGCCGGGAGGAGGCGAGAGTGGCGAAGAGGAGACAGAAGACAGCGTCATGTCCCCCATCCCTGTAGGACCCCTGTCCCCACACCCGAACCACCACCACCACCACCACCACAGCCACCACCCCCATCACCAGGACCCCTTCACGCCCAAGGAAGGTTCACCCTACGAGGCGCCTGTCTACATTCCCGATGACATTCCCATCCCGTGTGACTTGGAACTGCGCGAGTCCTCCGTGCCCGGAGCGGGTCTGGGCATATGGGTCAAAACCCGGATCGGGATGGGAGAGCGCTTCGGACCTCACAGTGCACTACAGAGCGCCACAGTCAAAGACAGCTCCTTCAGATGGGAGGTAGGTAGTCCGTTTGATCTTGTGTAGGACTGTCCCATGTCTCCGAGTGAAAATGTTCTATTGAATAGTGAAGGATGCCACCTTAATAGAGGTAAGTCAACGATGCCTCGACCCCTCGACCCCTCGACCTGAGGAAACCAGCTAGCTGCCAAACCGAGGTTAGATTTCCATCTACCGTTCAACTTTGAAACGGCCCCTGCCATGTTGTGGAATGTCATTAGTCTCCAAGGTTGGAAAGTACGACTGATTGCTGGAGGTATGGGCTTTTTGTTGCTGCATCCCCGGTCCGTCAGACGGAGTCTGCCTGTTTGGTCACGCCACACGATATGGAATTGGACCAAGCACGCTGCCAGACCTGCCGCACTGTGCTCCTATTGAACTATTCATTTTCATTTCAACATGACACTAGAGGATATTGAAGTTGATTTAGTAAGCTCATTCAGTAACTCCTGATTTTCTAGCCCCGGCCTTCTCCCCCCCAGTTCCCCCTCTCTTTGTCTCTTTCCCCACCCCTCTCTCCTCTAACTCTTACCCCAACTCTCTCGCTCACTCTCTCCTCTGACCCCACTTCCTTCTTCCCTTCTCTCCTCTGTCTCTTTCCCCACCTCCTTCTCCCCCTCTCTCCTCTGTCTCTTTCCCCAGTTCCCTCTCCTCTGACTCTTACCCCACCTCCTTCTCTCCCTCTCTCCTCTGTCTCTTTCCCCACCCCCTCTCCTCTGACTCTTACCCCACCTCCTTCTCCCCCTCTCTCCTCTGTCTCTTTCCCCACCTCCTTCTCTCTCCTCTGTCTCTTTCCCCACCTCCTTCTCCCCCTCTCTCCTCTGTCTCTTTCCCCACCTCCTTCTCTCCCTCCTCCTCTGTCTCTTTCCCCACCTCCTTCTCTCTCCTCTGTCTCTTTCCCCACCTCCTTCTCCCCCTCTCTCCTCTGTCTCTTTCCCCACCTCCTTCTCTCCCTCCTCCTCTGTCTCTTTCCCCACCTCCCTCTCTTCTGACTCTTACCCCACCTCCTTCTCCCCCTCTCTCCTCTGTCTCTTTCCCCACCTCCTTCTCTCCCTCTCTCCTCTGTCTCTTTCCCCACCTCCTTCTCCCCCTCTCTCCTCTGTCTCTTTCCCCACCTCCTTCTCTCCCTCCTCCTCTGTCTCTTTCCCCACCTCCCTCTCTTCTGACTCTTACCCCACCTCCTTCTCCCCCTCTCTCCTCTGTCTCTTTCCCCACCTCCTTCTCTCCCTCTCTCCTCTGTCTCTTTCCCCACCTCCTTCTCTCCCTCTCTCCTCTGTCTCTTACCCCACCTCTCTCACTCACTCTCCACCACATGGCTAATCAGACCAGAATAGTCCCAGCCTGCTTTTTATTTCGTACGGACAGTGTTTTGGTCATTGGCATCTATTGTGGGATATTATATTATAGCAGTACTATCACATGTCATAGACCAAATGAGACTGAGAGTTAATCATGTCACTTTATGGTTGGTTATAGAGACCGCTAGATTCAGACTTGGTGTACTACAGTATGTTATTTAACAGAAGCAGCTAGTTTCAGACTGGGTGTACTACAGTATGTTATTTAACAGAGGCAACTAGTTTCAGACAGGGTGTACTACAGTATTTAATTTAACAGAGGCAACTAGTTTCAGACAGGGTGTACTACAGTATGTTATTTAGCAGGGGCAGCTAGTTTCAGACTGGGTGTACTACAGTATTTAGCTGACCGACATCTGCAGCGCTTGGATTTAACCATAGTCCTGTGTAACGTGGTCATCTGAGCGGTCGCCCCGGAATAGCTGACATTGTTGCGCGCGGGTCACATGCGTTCTCAATCCGCTGTATTGTCTGTGTGTGTGGCCGATTATCCCAGGCGTTCTCCTAACGCTTTTCATATCCCCTTGTGCGCTTCTATTCCCCCTCTTGGTTTCTCGTCCTCCTCTTCCTCCAGCTCTAGTGCGAGAAACATTGGCCGATTAGCGAGCGCATGCTACGTGGCATTGGGCCACGAAAAACGTTTCCCTCTGTAAAGTTCATATTATGACTAGACCTACGGGGCACGCACAGGGCTCCCTCCCAAAGAGGCATACTCACGCCCTCTCTTTCTCCCTCTTTCTCTCCCTCATTCACTCTCTCTCTCTCACTTTCTCCCTCTGCGAGGCAGTTTGGCTGGATGTCATCAGGCTCGCTCTATAATCTCTGGTGGACGTAGGAAACGGGTGCTCCGGACTCAATTATCATGTTTCACGGCCCAAAACGACTGCCGCTATCAGCACATTCTTTACATTGATTCTTAAGGGTTTGCATTTCGCTTGTTGCTCCTCTGCAAAATGCCTGACTTCAGAGGTTCTGATAGCTCAGAGAAACCAGAGAGACATTATCGTCCAATAATACGGCTGTTTTCGCATCATGTGAAGCCACACTATCTTTTTCTTTTCCCATTCAGAAAACGTATAGGTTTGTTTCTCCACGGGACACATCGCGATTGCAAGGTCCGAAACATGTCTTATTGTCGTCAGAATCCCCCATCGCCTTGTCTGTGTTGTTAAAGATACTTCCCATCTCTCTCTCAGCCCACGCACATCTCTCTCTGACGGTCTCTCCACGTGTCTTTCTCTCCTTCTCACTTTCTGTCAGCAAGGCTCAGAGCAAAAGTCTTTTAGGTCCCTTATCACAGACAGCCATAACAGCCCAGACATGGATAGTATGACCAGACTCCCTTAGGAACCCCCTGACACAGCCTCTGGTCTTAGACAAATAGACAGGCCTCCGAGAGGGAGGGAACCTGGGGCGAGAGAGGGATGGAGAAGGAGTCAACAAATGGAAAGAGAGAGAGCGATGAAGGTATGGAAGAGCGAGGAAGAGAAGATTGGCCCTATAAAGCATGTGGCCACTGCAGTTGACCGACCACAGATCACTGCCTCTCTGCTGTAATGTGTAGTTTGGCCAGTAGAGATGTTTATATATCTGCTGACCTGACTAACTACAGCAGAAGCCTTTACAACCAACCAAACACTCCATCACCAAGTCAACAACGCCAATACTGTGCTAAATTTGTCTTTCACTCAAATTCTAGCTATCATATTGTGCATTGTGGATATACAGTGTGTTTTAAGGACATAGGAAATGGCTTTAATGCTGACAGTCTTGCAGGCCAAAATGTGCTTTAATAGAAATAAACAATTTCTTATTAACAAATATGCTTAAGCGGCTGTTATTCCTCGTGCTGTCCAGATTTAATAGACAAACAACCAATAAAAGTACAATGCCAGAGCTCTTGGGCGTCAACTAATATTGTGATATTGCTGTTTTGATGTTATTGCTGTTTTGAACCTATATGATATACGGGGAATAAATCCTCCTGCTGCACGACTGTGGTCAGTGGAGGTAATGTCACATGATATATGATGTGTGACATGAGGTCTGTGTGTAATTGGGCCTGGGTATAGTTAATGGACACATTGTCAATGACACTGTATGGGTGGAAAGTCAGGTGTGTGTGTGTGGTGCGTGCTACTGTGTGTGAGTGTGTGTGTGCATGCTTGTGCTTGTGAGCGTGTGTGTGCGTGTGCGTGTGTGTGTGTGGGTGTGTGTGTGTGTCTGTGTGTGAGCAGCCCTGCAGCACGGCACAGTTCTACGTCACCTCTAACTCCGCCATCTCTTCCTGGATAATGAGAATGATCCAGGTAGAGAGAATAGAACAAAACAGAGAAGAAAAGGAAGCCCAGTCTTGTCTGTCCTGGGGCGCTTGACCATGGTGTTAACTCAGACTCATTTCCCTGAGACGGACAGCTCAATCTAGGAGATGCGTAGCTGGAGGCCACGTCTCTCCACCGCTCGTCTCCTCTACCCCCCACACACACACACGCTGGAACAGCAGAGCTACCCGGAGTCATTCATTTAAAAGCTATTATTCCCCCGTTATCACAACAGCACGCCGGGCTCCGCAAAAGGGCAGTTTTCAATCAGGGCGCCACGTGCCTCCGGCTGGAAGCCCTGTGGAGAGAGCAGCGATGGCCTCAGATCAGGTACTGACACGGGCAGACGGTCCGACGATGCTGCGACTCTCCCCGTTCCTGATCTGGACACTGGCTCACTCAACACTGCTCACTGCACACTCAACACTGCTCACTGCACACTGCACACTCAACACTGCTCACTCAACACTGCTCACTTCACACTCAACACTGCTCACTGCACACTCAACACTGCTCACTGCACACTCAACACTGCTCACTGCACACTCAACACTGCTCACTGCACACTCAACACTGCACACTGCTCACTGCACACTCAACACTGCTCACTGCACACCCAACACTGCTCACTGCACACCCAACACTGCTCACTGCACACTCAACACTGCTCACTGCACACTCAACACTGCTCACTGCACACCCAACGCTGCTCATTGCACACTCAACACTGCCCACTCCCTTTGGGATGAATGACGGCACTGCGATGGCTTTCACAGCTGTGGTGGTTGTGAGTGTTTGCTGGTCAGGGTGTGTGCAGTATTGAGTGCAGCTTGAATAGATACTGTATGTGTCAGTGGGTGTGTTTGTGTGTGCGCGTCTTTGTGTGTATTATATGTCTTATTTAGGTGCTAGCACGATTTATTAAGGTGCTAGTGTGTATTATTTTGGTGTTAGTGTCTTTTATATAGGTGTTAGTGTGTCTTGTTAAGGTGTTAGTGTGTATTATTTAGGTGCTATAGTGTATTATATAGGTGTTAGTGTGTCTTGTTAAGGTGTTAGTGTGTATTATTTAGGTGCTATAGTGTATTATATAGGTGTTAGTGTGTCTTATTAAGGTGCTAGTGTGTATTATTTAGGTGCTAGTGTGTATTATTTAGGTGCTAGTGTGTATTATATAGGTGTTAGTGTGTCTTATTAAGGTGTTAGTGTGTATTATATAGGTGTTAGTGTGTCTTATTAAGGTGCTAGTGTGTATTATTTAGGTGCTAGTGTGTATTATTTAGGTGCTAGTGTGTATTATATAGGTGTTAGTGTGTCTTATTAAGGTGTTAGTGTGTATTATTTAGGTGTTAGTGTGTATTTTTTAGGTGCTAGCGTGTCTTATTAAGGTGCTAGTGTGTATTTTTTAGGTGCTAGCGTGTCTTATTAAGGTGTTAGTGTGTATTATTTAGGTGCTAGTGTGTATTATATAGGTGTTAGTGTGTCTTATTAAGGTGCTAGTGTGTATTATTTAGGTGCTAGTGTGTATTATTTAGGTGCTAGTGTGTATTATATAGGTGTTAGTGTGTCTTATTAAGGTGTTAGTGTGTATTATTTAGGTGTTAGTGTGTATTTTTTAGGTGCTAGCGTGTCTTATTAAGGTGCTAGTGTGTATTTTTTAGGTGCTAGCGTGTCTTATTAAGGTGTTAGTGTGTATTATATAGGTGTTAGTGTGTCTTATTAAGGTGTTAGTGTGTATTATTTAGGTGCTAGTGTGTATTATTTAGGTGCTAGTGTGTCTTATTAAGGTGCTAGTGTGTATTTTTTAGGTGCTAGCGTGTCTTATTAAGGTGTTAGTGTGTATTATTTAGGTGCTAGCAATTCTTCTAATGGTGCTAACGTGTCTTATGAAGGTGCTAGCAATTCTTCTAATGGTGCTAACGTGTCTTATGAAGGTGCTAGCGTGTCTTATTAAGGTGTTAGTGTGTATTATTTAGGTGCTAGCAATTCTTCTAATGGTGCTAACGTGTCTTATGAAGGTGCTAGCGTGTCTTATAATGTTGCTATAATGTTGTCTTATAAAGTTGCGTCTCTGTAAAAGCAGTAAGATGCTTGCCCCAGACTAACAGCCCCTGAGTAAGTTTTCAAAGCATGATATCTCAATATTTTGTACGTCTATGTGTGTGTTCCTGCGTGTTGAGTATATGAATGTGCATTAGGGCTTATGTATAAGACCCACCGTGAGGAAAATAAGGATGTACCAACATTATAACAAAGAACCATCTCTCCATGTCTGTGAACCAAACCATACAAGAAAAAAATGTCATTTCTTTGTTTTGTCTTTGGCTGCCGAGGGAACGCAGCAAAGACCCAAATCAAACAAACTCAAATCCCTTACCAGAGCTTTATTAATGGTGTTTACTCACCCTTCTCCTAACCTGATGACAGGGTGTGTCACAACCTGAATCATGCCCTGGGTCCCTCCTCCAACACCTTTTACTTTTGTCTCGTGGCTCTCTCTCTCTCTCTCTTTGTCATGTGTCTCAAGCGTTCGCTACCTCAAAGAAGCCACTTGTGCAGAGTCAACAAACGATTCAGGGGTCGCAGATAAAAGTGTCTTTCACCTTGTGAGGACAGAAGACACAGCACCTTTGCTAACCTTGCACATTGTCAACCGTAGCTTTGATTGTTAGGAGAGAGCAATGGCAGTGTGTGGTGACCTGCTTGTATAATGCTCTCATTCATGTGTCTGGTGTTGGTTTATGGTACACCTCGGGTTTAGTGCGGGTATTTCACTATGGGTTTTCGACCGCGGTGAATGGGACACCATTTGGAGAGTTTTTATTTCATGTTCGCCTAGTCTCTATTGTGTCTGTTAAATATGTAGAAATTTGATGACTTATTACGTAGACTTTTGAGACGAAAAACACATTAGTGCTGTAATTCTGCCCGGGCGTTCACATAGCGCATATATGCGTTCTGTCTCACACACACGTCACTTCGATGGCAATGTTTCCGTTCGGCATCAAAAGGTCTAAAGGCCTCGAAGACCTTGGGATGACTTTGTTGTCGGGCCGGATTTCTTTCCCTGTTTGTTCTCATTGCATTGAAGTGTTTTTTCCATATCAGTACTATTCATCTGATTTGAGTGAAGAAAAGAAAAAAGTGCCTGGTGTTTCTTTTCTATCTTGTATTTACCGCGCTGTTGAATTAGTGATAGGCCGAGGCGTTAGACGGACGCTCTCAGGCAGCCGACAGGACAGGCCTACGTGACAGATGCCTACCGGTTCATGAACGCTCGTCATATTTCTCAGCCTACATTCCTTTGTGCCCTGATCCCGGGCTGACAGGTAGCTTTCATGCCGGCACTTGGTTGGCCCTTTTGTGTGCTAGCTGCAACGCTAGATAACATCCTCCAGGAACCCAGGTTAGAGACAAGGCCCTGCCCTGACACTTATCTGTCGTGACCGTGCCCCACCTCCCACGCTGTTTGCTCGTCTTTTGTGCAACGCTGATGCTGAGCCTGTGTCAAGATAGCGCTCCTGCCACGATCAAGGTGCTCAAGGCGCAGTTTGCAACTTGTCTGGTCTGTTTGCCGAAAGAGGCGTTTTTTTGTCTTTTATCTCTGGGCGGGCCACAAGACTAATGGTACTTAGTTGATAGGGCAGAAAACGACTAACAGAGAGAAGACCAAACCGAGGGAAACAACTGACAGTGATAAGACGAACCAAAGGGATCAACTGACAGAGATAAGATGTGGCAAATGAGTCAACTGACAGAAGAACCCAACAAAAGAATTCCACTGACTACAGTCGACTGATTTCATGTGTATTAAAAAACAAATGAAGAAATTGATCAGAAATAAAGTGTAGACAATGTAAATGTTGTAAATAACTATTGTAGCTGGAAACTGCAGATTTTTTATGGAATATCTACATAGGCATACATTATCAACTATCTTCAGTCCTGTCTTCCAATGGCACATTGATCATTCGTCAACCCTTTTGCAATTATGTTAGCACAGCTGAAATGGTTGAGTAGATTAAATATGTCATAAAACTGTCCTCCTTTAGGCTAGTTGAGTATCTGGAGCATCAGCAGTTGTGGATTCAATTACTGTCTCAAAATGGATCGTAAAAAAATAACTTTCTTCAGAAACTCCATCTGTACTTTTTCTGAAATTGCCAAGAAACTGAAGATCTCCAACACTGTGTACCGTCACCTATACAGAATAGTGCAAACTGTCTCTTACCAGTTGCACAGGCTTTGAAAGTCATTATTTCAACTTTTTCTAAATATATCACTTACTAGATTTCAGCTCAAAAATTTTTGTTTTAGCTTTTCTGAATCTTACTCTAATGAAACATTGCATATCCCACGGCCCATGAAATCAGTCAGTTTCATGAACCCAACATGTGTGCTGAAACACGCCACACTGGCAGGGTATACGAGACAAAACACTCTGCATTGTTGAGCAAGAGCGTGTCAGTATAAAATACCTTTTGTATGGTTCACTGCTGCTCTATTGTCTACATGTGATAAATGATCAACAGATTTATTCCTGATGTCAATGTTTTAATGATTACTCTCATCCATAGCTTTTTCTCTGACTAAATGAGCCCATATTGTGATTTCTCATCTTTGGAAATCAATGAGTTGTCTGTCTAGACGATTTCCCCATGTCGTACTGTGGTTTTAAATGTCAAAGTAAAGGAAGCTTATCAGTAAGGACCCGGTATTGATCTGAAATTCACAGACAGTCACCCTATTCACTTCCAGTGGACTTTCGCCTCTTTTACAATGTAAACCACCATATATACCCCAGATCTGGGTCAAAATACTTTTGGAAACTATTGTAAGAACTTCATCGTGGCATGATAGAGGTAACTCAACAGGCTAGTAGGTCATTAGAATGACCTTTTACTAATCAACCTGTAGGCTTACCCTGATGACGTCTATAGAGCAATTCTTCTACCAGCAACTCAAAGGGGGAAATAGTTGAGATTATGTATTTCATATATATGTACAACAGTAAAGGAAATTGTATTTGTTTTTTCTAGTAATTTAATTAAATGTATACAATCTGTATATGCATATACAGAACAAATGCATATACAGAATGTATGTATAATTATTAAAACATTTTAACATTGTATTAATGATTAATTTGAATAGCAATTCATTTGGTAATCGAAATGGAAGTCAATAATTGCTTAGTTATTTATTGCAGTAATTTTCAGTGGGTTTTTAAATCACTGTTATTCATGCGCAAATATTTGTTTTTACACATTGAC
>CM055728.1:13815091-13845091 GCA_029465975.1 Dallia pectoralis | reverse complement strand
AGCTTGCACAGCTTGGGTTTCTGTCACACGGCGAGTGCCCAATTGTCGCTCGCAGCTGTAGCCCAGATAAACTCTCAGATTGGACAAAGTCTGCATGACCTTTATCAAACCCAAATCTCACTTGTTCCTCCCAACTAATTTCTGGAGGGGTTTGGGTTTGAGCTGTGTTTGAACTGGGCTAGGGGGCAATGTGGAGAGTCTGAGGAGAGAGAGAGCAGAGGGGGAGTGTGTGTGTGTGTGTGTGTGTGTGTGTGTGTGTGTGTGTGTGTGTGTGGTGGTGGGGGGGGTCGGGATGGCTTGAGCGAGCGTGAGAGGGACAGGGAGCGGGGATTAGGATGCCTGACTGGTCCTGACTGTGGCACTCAGGGAAAGGGCCAAAAAAGTGCTTTGCAAGCACACCAATTCAACTGCATTTTCCTCTGGAGGTGTAAGGATGGGGACGACAGACGGAGAATTCTTTATAGAACAACTGACCAGCTCAGCAACTGTTCAATGCTAATGATGGGGTCAGCGTGTCGCCATTCATGACACACGTCCACGAAGCCTGAGTGGAACGGCCCCAGTGAACCATTGCATTTTTAAAGCGCCAATCTTTTCATGTGTTTAAAAATCTTTGTTGCCGCTGTGTTCGGCTGTTGCTTTTTCGACCGCTTTTAACTACCAGGATTAGCCTTGATTGCGTGTCACAAAAGATGCCACCAAATACCAGAAGTACTTTACAAGCTTTGTTTCAATTCCCCTTTGGCCTTCACCATGTCCTCATCACTTCGTCACGCTGGCACCCGGCCCAAGTGCAGTCTGCACGGGATTGTTGCTTTGACACAGGGGAATGGTGAAGAGGAACGGTTGAAGTGGAGTGGAAGGGGAGAGGATGAAGAGGGGCACGGGGGGGGGGGGCGGAGAGGTCAAGCACACTGGGGGGAACATATGAAAAACGGGGCCCCTCTTTTTGAACTACTGTCATCCTCCAGAATAAAAAAACTTGATGAGCACTCGGAGATGTAAATCCTCCACAGTCTCAGCATCTCTCTGTCAGGGGCTGCTAATGAAAATCTCCTGGAGAAGGCCTGTGGTCGGACAGGGCTAGGGACTAGTGGAGGTAGGACAGGGCTAGGGACTAGTGGAGGTAGGACAGGGCTAGGGACTGGTGGTGGAGGTAGGACAGGGCTAGGGACTGGTGGTGGAGGTAGGACAGGGCTAGGGACTGGTGGAGGTAGGACAGGGCTAGGGACTGGTGGAGGTAGGACGGGGCTAGGGACTGGTGGAGGTAGGACAGGGCTAGGGACTGGTGGAGGTAGGACGGGGCTAGGGACTGGTGGAGGTAGGACGGGGCTAGGGACTGGTGGAGGTAGGACAGGGCTAGGGACTGGTGGAGGTAGGACAGGGCTAGGGACTGGTGGAGGTAGGACGGGGCTAGGGACTGGTGGAGGAGGTAGGACAGGGCTAGGGACTGGTGGAGGAGGTAGGACAGGGCTAGGGACTGGTGGAGGAGGTAGGACAGGACCGACCCAGGCCTATTGACTGAATTAGGATTCAGGGGGTCGTCCGTGGGTCTTCCACGCCCCTGTCTCCCCACCACTCCAAGGCCTTGGTCAGGGTGGCCCTTGAGCCCTAGCCGGGCGACCAGACGACAAGGGGTTCCCAGGGAGATGAGCGGTGCGGAGAAGCCCACGAGGGATTAACTTTTCACATGGCTGGGAGGGCCGTCCCTGAAAAGAACTGACAACCCCACAGCTTTATTAAAAAAAGCCCTAGAGAAAAAGAGAAGCCAGAAGGGGAGGAGAAGGGAGGGAGGGAGGAATTCTTCACATGATGGCCCTGAGACAGGGATTTTGGATATAAGATGTCTTTTCGTTTTTTTTTACAAAATCCCCACTTGGTTCAGCATAACCAAATTGTTCCCTGTTTTCTGCCGCGTCGTTCCTTGTCAGGAGATGGTTGTCGACAGAAGCAAAGGGCTGATATTTTCCTGCTGTAGGAATTGTCCGAGACGTCAGCAGTTTGCATGCAGTATTCATTTAATGTATCTATATATATATTTATAGCAGTCATGTTTCTCCTACTTTGATAGTATTGTTCTACGCTCTTCACAGGTTCTTTCTCACATGCTCAGTTCGGCACATTTTTCTTATACAATTTCTTGTACTTTCTTGACTTGTACCTTTCTAGAAAGAACGTGCCATATTTCCCGCGGCGCCCTGTTTTCTTCTGCATCTGTTTTTACCCTGACTCACTGTTATGACTCCCTATTTCCTCTGTTTTTACACTGACTCACTCTTGTGACTCCCTATTTCCTCTGTTTTTACCCTGACTCACTGTTATGACTCCCTATTTCCTCTGTTTTTACCCTGACTAACTGTTATGACTCCCTATTTCCTCTGTTTTTCCCTGACTCACTGTTATGACTCCCTATTTCCTCTGTTTTTACCCTGACTCACACTTATGACTCCCTATTTCCTCTGTTTTTACCCTGACTCACTGTTATGACTCCCTTTTTCCTCTGTTTTTACACTGACTCACTGTTATGACTCCCTATTTCCTCTGTTTTTACCCTGACTCACACTTATGACTCCCTATTTCCTCTGTTTTTACCCTGACTCACTGTTATGACTCCCTATTTCCTCTGTTTTTACCCTGACTCACACTTATGACTCCCTATTTCCTCTGTTTTTACCCTGACTCACTGTTATGACTCCCTATTTCCTCTGTTTTTACACTGACTCACTGTTATGACTCCCTATTTCCTCTGTTTTTACCCTGACTCACACTTATGACTCCCTATTTCCTCTGTTTTTACCCTGACTCACTGTTATGACTCCCTATTTCCTCTGTTTTTACACTGACTCACTGTTATGACTCCCTATTTCCTCTGTTTTTACACTGACTCACTCTTATGACTCCCTATTTCCTCTGTTTTTACCCTGACTCACTGTTATGACTCCCTATTTCCTCTGTTTTTACACTGACTCACTGTTATGACTCCCTATTTCCTCTGTTTTTACCCTGACTCACTCGTATGACCCTGTTTTCCTTTGCGCCCTGTTTTTCTCTCCCTGCTACCACTGTGAGAAGACAGTGACACTGCAAACAAACGGTCCCAGAGAGATTGGATTGGCTCTGGGTTGAGATCAGCCACTGGACCTTCCCTGTATCACAGCCACCTAATACTGTTCTTTCCCTGAGTCTCTGGGTCACACACAGTAGCAGGGTGTTGCCTTTCAGCCTACAGAGCCTACAACACCTCTACTACACCACCTCTACTACACCACCTCTATTACACCACCTACTACACCACCTCTATTACACCACCTCTAGTACACCACCATTATTACACCACCTCTACTACTCCACCTCTATTACACCACCTCTATTACACCACCTCTACTACACCACCTCTATTACACCACCTCTATTACACCACCTCTACTAGACCACCTCTATTACACCACCTCTACTACACCACCTCTACTACACCACCTCTATTACACCACCTCTACTACACCACCTCTATTACACCACCTCTATTACACCACCTCTACTACACCACCTCTATTACACCACCTCTATTACACCCCCACCTCTACTAAACCACCTCTACTACACCACCTCTACTACACCACCTCTACTACACCACCTCTACTACACCACCTCTATTACACCACCTCTAGTACACCACCTCTATTACACCACCTCTATTACACCACCTCTACTACACCACCTCTATTACACCACCTCTACTACACCACCTCTATTACACCACCTCTATTACACCCCCACCTATTACACCACCTCTACTACACCACCTCTACCTCACCACCTCTATTACACCACCTCTACTACACCACTTCTATTACACCACCTCTATTACACCACCTCTACTACACCACCTCTATTACACACCCACCTATTACACCACCTCTACTACACCACCTCTATTACACCACCTCTACTACACCACCTCTATTACACCACCTCTATTACACCACCTCTATTACACCACCTCTAATAAACCACCTCTATTACACCCCCACCAATTACACCACCTCTATTACACCACCTCTATTACACCACCTCTATTACACCACCTCTATTACACCACCTCTACTACACCACCTCTATTACACCAATTCTACTACACCACCTCTACTACACCGTCTCTATTACACCACCTCTACTACACCACCTCTATTACACCCCCACCTATTACACCACTTCTACTACACCACCTCTATTACACCCCCACCTATTACACCACCTCTACTACACCACCTCTATTACACCACCTCTATTACACCACCTCTACTACACCACCTCTATTACACCACCTCTATTACACCCCCACCTCTACTAAACCACCTCTACTACACCACCTCTACTACACCACCTCTACTACACCACCTCTACTACACCACCTCTATTACACACCCACCTATTACACCACCTCTAGTACACCACCATTATTACACCACCTCTACTACTCCACCTCTATTAAACCACCTCTACTACACCACCTCTACTACACCACACCACCTCTACTACACCACCTCTACTACACCACCTCTACTACACCACCTCTATTACACCCACCTATTACACCACCTCTATTACACCACCACTATTACACCACCTCTACTACACCACCTCTATTACACCACCTCTACTACACCACCTCTACTACACCACCTCTATTACACCACCTCTATTACACCACCTCTACTACACCACCTCTATTACACCACCTCTATTACCCCACCTCTATTACACCACCACTATTACACCACCTCTATCACACCACCTCTATTACACCACCTCTATTACACCACCTCTATTACACCACCACTATTACACCACCTCTATCACACCACCTCTATTACACCACCTCTATTACACCACCTCTATTACACCACCACTATTACACCACCTATATTACCCCACCTCTATTTCACCCCCTCTCATACCACACCTCTACTACTCCACCTCTATTACACCACATCTACTACACCACCTCTACTAAAAAGCTTTTCTACACACCCCTATATGTAACTCTGCTCCACTTTTGTCTGTTTTCTGTGGTTGTTATGTTTTTCCAGATAACAGATTGTTCTGTAGATGATTTAGATAATGTGTAAAAGTGATCATAACTAAACCATAAAGCCATTGGATAATGGAAGCAGTGAGATATGGCAAAACCAGAATATTAATCAACAGACAGTACCAGAGTACTGATCAGATTACAGATAGTACTGGTCAGATTACAGATAGTACTGGTCAGATTACAGATAGTACTGGTCAGATTACAGTGAGTACTAATCAGATTACAGAGAGTACTGGTCAGATTACAGATACTACTGGTCAGATTACAGAGAGTACTGGTCAGATTACAGAATACTGGTCATTATACGGAGAGTACTGGTCAGATTACAGATAGTACTGGTCAGATTACAGAGTACTGGTCAGATTACAGAGAGTACTGGTCAGATTACAGAGTACTGGTCAGATTACAGAGAGTACTGGTCAGATTACAGAGTACTGGTCAGATTACAGAGAGTACTGGTCAGATTACAGAGAGTACTGGTCAGATTACAGATAGTACTGGTCAGATTACAGAGAGCACTGGTCAGATTAATACGTAGCACAGGATCCTTCTATAGCGGTTCCTGAGATCTCTACAAAACCCCACCTGGAAAGAAAGCCCTCGTCTCCTCCACCCTGTCTCAATAAGTGTTTGGGAAGAGGCTGAATGAGAGGATAGAGGATAGATGACCTGGTGGTGGTACTGTAGAACATACAGAAGACCTGTGTTCTCTTATAACTCCTCAGCCCCTACTCACCCTGACTCACTCTTTCCTGCCTCCCATGGAAAATAACAGTTATTTAGAAAAACGGCAGAGAAAATCGACACAGATTTCACGTTCCCTTTTTAGCGGGAAACACTTTTTTCACCAAGTATATTTATAGGAAACGTGGTTACGTATTGTCTTGTGTACACTGAAAAAAGTCTTAAGGGAGAGGAGAAAAGATGAACGCGGCGGCTTGCGGCACATAGAATTATTTTGAATGTATAAAACGATTGGAGACCTCTCATTTAAAGCCTTTGCGATTGGCACAGAACACTTTCCGGCCGACACCTCTGAAGCGAAAAGGCCTCATCTTTCCTATTTCCTATTTCCAATTGATTCAGCTTTGTCCAGGCCAGAGAGGGGTTTCTCTGCTGGCAATTCCAATCCCTATATTCACCATGTGAGGCACCTTGCACTTGACCTAGCTGGAGGAAAGGTCTTGATTGCTTTAATAACAGTTATTGGAGCTGGAAGGTAGGAGTTCTTTAAGGCGGAGCACTGAGAAGGAGCATATTAGGAGAAGCAGGAGGCAGGAGGCAGGAGGCAGAGCCCGGCTCTGTGGTGGTAGGGAGGTTGATTAGGCTGCTGTAACGTGTGTCAGAGAGAAGATAAATAAATATATATGTGTGTGTGTGTGTGTATGTGGTGTGGGGGGTGTCAGGGAGACTTAGTCAGACTGTGTCCTGTGCATTCATTAGAAAGATGTGTGTCTGCAGAAGACCGGCGAACACGTTCCACACGTTTGTGCGTGGGCATCCTGGATGTTCATTTTACGTTCCACACGTTTGTGCGTGGGCATCCTGGATGTTCATTTTACGTTCCACACTTGTGCGTGGGCATCCTGGACGTTCATTTCTCGTCTGTTCGTGCACTACGTCTGAGTCCGGTTCTCCCTAAATTGGGGCCCGCGTGTTACGATGGCAGATTGTGGGTCGTGCCCAGTTTGAGTCTGAATTAGACCCTCCTTTCAGAGCCAGTGAATGGCTAGCCTTTCCCCAGCAGCAAATTGGGAGGAAATCTGTCCATTGTGGCGAGTTTCGAGGCGGCCAGTGCTTTTGTGTTCTGCTTACCTATAGATGAGTGGCCGGACAATGAAGTGGACGTCCAGCCGCTCCAGATCTGTGTGGATAAACGGAGGCCCTCAGTGGAAAGGTCAAACCAAGTGTTCACTCAGCAAGGCCGGGAATAAAGGACCCGGTATTAACAGATGAGACGAACACATAATGAACAGTTCAGTTATAGTGCCGGACATAACAAGGACTGTTGTGATCTTTTTTACTTCAGGGTTCACGGTATTTAGATTTTTGATTATATTACATTGTGGGTCCAAGTGACAGTAGGTCCTACTAGTTCTCTAGGCCACTACCCGGCACCCAGGCTCACATACCGATCGCTGTCCCTCGTTGTTGCTGTTCGCTAAAAAACCCTTGGTAGGTGACTTGTGACGCTCCGGCTAATTTAAACGCGGTTCAGGCCAGCTCAGCAACGACCACAAGCGCCAGAAGCAGATCAACGTCTACCAATGGACCTTATTCAGGGCAGGAGAGATACTCTGGGAAGCCGGCCAGGTCCTCTGCAGTTCAGAAAAGAGCAAATTGGACGGCAGCTTTGTTCCCACTTGTTTGCCTGTTTCTCTCTGTTTAGGTCAGGCTGGGGTGTTTGAGCCAGGGGGGGAGAGGCGGTGTGCGGGGAGCAGAGTTTAGGAGACGGGGGCATCGGTCTGTTGCATCGGTCAAACAGACACACGGTGGTTAATAATACGAACAGCGGGTGGTGAAGGCCATAATCAAAGACTTCTTCGCCATCATCGTTCTCGCAACCCGTCCTGACTGACACTGACCCCCCCCACTGTGCAGTGTTCCTTGTCACCGTGCTCATACCCTCTTCCTGGCCAGCGGTGCCCCCAGCCCCCCCATGTGCTCCGTGTCATTAATCAACGTCAAGACAACACGGCCGCCAAAAACAAGGCCGGTATTCTTCCGTTAACCCCCCCCTTATATCTGATTGTCCCCTCTACACCCATTCACATGGCCATAGAGCCAGTAACATGAAAGGGGATGAGACCAAACCGCACAGAAGAGGACGAACGAGAACAGGAGGCATTTCATCCTCACTCGCTCTCATTCTTTCTCTGTCTCTCTCTTTTTCTCACTCTTCTCTTTCTGTCTCTTTCATTCGGAGAAATACGCTTCCCGATGTGGCACTCAGGATGCCTCGGAAGAGCTGATCGGTTAAATAATTCATGGGAGCTGAGAAAAAGGCCATTGATGATGTTGAGGATGTTGTATGCCAGCCTTTGTCCCCCCCTCGCCCCTCCCTCGTCTGGGCACCCATTGTCCCTTGTTTGTCATTAACCTTTACTGTAACTCTCTGCTGCCCGGGCACTACTATGTTCACTCCACCCTCCCTCCTCCTCCTCACTCTCTGCTGCCCGGGCACTAGTACCCTTCACCACACCCTCCTTCCTCCTCCTCACTCTCTGCTGCCCGGGCACTACTATGTTCACTCCACCCTCCCTCCTCCTCCTCACTCTCTGCTGCCCGGGCACTAGTACCCTTCACCACACCCTCCCTCCTCCTCCTCACTCTCTGCTGCCCGGGCACTAGTACCCTTCACCACACCCTCCCTCCTCCTCCTCACTCTCTGCTGCCCGGGCACTAGTACCCTTCACCACACCCTCCCTCCTCCTCTTCATGGGAAGCACATCAGATGACCTAGTGTTGTGGGAGAACATTGTGCTGCTGGTGTGAGGATCCTTGTAGACAGACAACAGTGTTGGGAAGTTGTTCATCTGGACCGGGTCTGAAGGCCTGTCAGTGGCCCGTTGTATTAAACATGTAGTGGGAGAGAGAGACAAATGGAGAGCAGGAGACTCACTATCTCTCTGGTGGACATGAGTAAGAGTTGAGACATGCACACACACACACACACACACACACACACACACACACACACACACACACACACACACACACACACACACACACACACACGCATGCACACACACACACGCACACACACGCACACACACACACACACACACGCACACACACACACACACACACACACACATGCACACACATGCACACACATGCACACACACTCACACACACACACACACACACACACACATGCTGGCACACGCAGACACACATGCACACACAGATGCACACACACACACGCGCGCGCACACGCACACACACGGTGACTCCTGAGCCCAGCTGTAAAAGCAGCACCTTCAACGTTACTAAATTATCTTGTTCTTGGTTTGCCACAGTACAAAGGACATGATCTTTTTGTCTGCATTTCTGATAGTCTTCCTAGTAATGAAGTCCTGCAGAAGTTCTAGTGGGACGTGGCCAGACTAAGGAGCTGTGTGACAGAGCGTGATGACGGACCCAGCCAACCCTTACCTATTCATGTCCCTCCCTTCGACTCCCGATCACATGATCACAAGTCACATGATACATGGTCACATGACACATTGGGCTCTCTGCAGTCCCCTCTTGTATCTGACAAACTACAAGAAATCAGTCTTCCTCCATGTTGTGGCCCTGGCAAAACCCCTGTACCCCCAACTACTGCACCCCACATGTGTGCCGTTCCTCTAGGCAGATATAGATCTGTAGAGGGATGTTGGGAGTGAGGAGGTGGGGAGTGAGGAGGTGGGGAGGGAGGAGTTGGGGAGGGAGGAGTTGGGGAGGGAGGAGGTGGGGAGGGAGGAGACGGGAGTGGGACGATCGCCAGCCAGTAAATTGCCTTGCCAATCAATCTTTCCCAGTGGCCCTTGATGAAAAGCTGTCCAAACTTTCTCCCTCTGTCTTTAACGAACCCCCTCCACGGCGCTCTAATAGGTGGGAGTAGACAAACAACAGCGAAGATTAAAATGCCTTGAGGGTGGGGGGGGGGAGATGCACAGGGGGGTGACAGGGCCAGAAGTTTGTGTCGGTTGGCGAGGGTACATCTATCGCTCAGGGAAATAATACTCTGGGATATATTTTCTCCCCGTTGTTTTGGGTTTCGATCATCGTCTACATAGTCTGAATCCCAGGGAGGACCAGAGAGGCTGTGAGGGTAGGATGGATTCAGTTATTGCTGGCATGGCTGACACACAGTGACTTAAAACATGTGGCACCTCACAATTACAACACACGCTGGACACTGGCCACAGAGCCCCGTGACACGCACGCGCACGCGCACACACACACACACACACAGACACACAGACACACACACACAGAGAGAGTTTGGATTCCTTTCTTTGGTAGTGCAGCACTTGATAGCTGGCAGGTTCTGAGGTATCTTACTCCAGCTCTCTGGGAGAGCAGCAGCCGTTGGGAATGATGATTTGCTAATTTGTCGTTTTATATAAGACTTTGTATGGGTGGGGGTGTTGTTGGGGAAATTCGAGGCTATAGCAGCGTGTGTGTGTGCGCGCGCGTGCGTGTGTGTGTGTGTGTGCGTATGTGTGCGGGAGGGGTTAGAGCCTGGTGACAAAGTCTGGCTCAGTGTTGCAGATGACTCCCCACCAAGTTATTTTTCTCAGAGAAACGGTGCAGAAATACCATGACGATCGGAGAGCAAAAAGCGCCTCTATGCCCATAGAAGGTATTAAGATGTCTCTGTCCCTCTGATCTTCCTTCTCCCTGCCAGTCCTTCAGTCTGGGAGCCGGGCCAAGTGCCACCAAAGCCACGGCTAATAAATCATTCTCATTTCAACATCTGCCGAGGCCCCCGAAAAAACGGGCTACCCCTCGCGAAGATGGGCCCTTGGCTTTCTTCCTCTACCCAGCGCCCCCGCTCGGGACCAGACAAAACCCCCATTGTCCCGTGCCCAAGTGAAGAAGAGACCCTCTTTTTCTCCCACATGACAAAAGCCGTCTGAAGCCAAGATGTGGGCTGCCAGCGGAGATGCCTGGACCCCGGCAGGGTGCCCTCACTCCCTCCGCTCCTCCCGCCTCCTCTTCGCTTCTTCCTCCACTTTCTGCTTTTAATACTCTCCTCCTGCGGGGTCAGTCTCTCCGGTCGTCCCAGTCCCCTTTCATGGCGCCGCTCTCTCTCCGTCTCTCTCCGTCTCCACATAAAGACATCAAGTAACAGGGGGAGAAGGAGGAGGCCAGAGAAAAAGGCCGACCTGGCAGAAAGAGATATTAGGCATGGCTGTCACTTGCCATTCCAGGCCCCTTTTGTTCTGAGTGTCATGGAAATAGATAAATAAACAGGCGTGGGGCTGAAAAGCTGGGCTCAGAAGCTTGTCACATTATTCATATTGAGAGAGGGAAGAAAGATGGATAGAAAGAGAGGGGAAAAACCTGCTGCTGCCAATTAACGGAAAACAGAAAAAAAAACATTTCCCAATGTTTAGATTTCGGTTATTCCATGGTCTAACTTAGCTATTCATGAGCTTTCTTCTGTGTTGTGTCTAATTATGTCTAAGACCTTGTACAGTGTGTGTGTGTGTGTGTGTGTGTGTTTTTGTTAAAAGCAAGGAGAGGATTGAAGTTCTCAATAGGTAGTTTAGGCACATCAGTTACCCACAATCCTTTCTGCTTCCCGGCTGTGTGTCTTTTCCCAGAACCTCAGACTCATTGTTAACAATGGCAATATCCATCCAGAAGCAACTCAGAGCCAGTCGCTGACTGTTAGCTAAAGTTCGCAAAACAGCGTCTCCTTACAAAAGAACACAAATCATGCCTTTTAGGCTTGGAACACTTCAAGTGTGCATCCTGTAGTGAAAATGACACTGTCAATCAGAGCCGGTGATTCAGGGCGAAGCTGGACAGGAGTATAATTATCATTACACCTTCCTGTTAAGTAACAGTAATGTGTTGTAGGACTAGAATCGCCTCTTAAAAATCAATGACATCAATTAATTGGCAGGAGAGAATTATAATCGGTTTAGCTTTGTCAATCCTAACTGCATTGAGTGAGAGTTGAAGACTGTTCCACAAAAGGCCTTTTTAGCCACGGTTTCCTTTTGCCGTGCTGTTAAAGCACGAGGCCTGATCATCAGGCTGGGAAAATAAATGTTTTATGACAGCAAAGCTTGGTCCTTCTCTTCAGGAGAGTGGCACTCCATTTTAGGTGCAATCAAGCGGCCCAATGTACCTGAGCAGATTGCATTGATTAAACATAAACCCAATACTCAGGAGGGTTCCAGTGAACAGAATGCTTTACTCTACCGCTGTGTGTGTATGTGCACGCGTGTATGTGTGTGTGTGCGCGCGCGTGTAGGTGTGTGTGCACGTGTATCTGTGTGTGTATGTGCGCGTGTGTGTGTCTATGTGTGCGCGTGTTTGTGTGTGTGCGCGTGTAGGTGCGCGTGTATGTGTGTGTGTGTATGTGCGGGCGTGTGTGTGTGTATGTGTGTGTGTGCACGTGTGTGTGTGTGCACGTGTGTGTGTGTGTGCACGTGTATGTGTGTGAGCGAGTGTGCGCGTGCTCTTGCCCACCATGTTCCTGTCGGCTGCACTAAGCTACCCGGCTATGCTAATATTTTCATTTGCACAAACCTGCTCAAGCAGGGAATAATGAACAGCGTTTACAGACAAGGCGCGTGATGAATTAGTCAATTAGCGACGCTGCCTCATTTTTTCCTTCATATTTTGTGAAGTGAATTATGTAAATGCGAGCCGTGTAATGAGTGTTTTCTGGGTCTCCTTATTATGCATCTGGAGATGTGGCCTCTCTGGGAACACGCCCCGGTTACTCCTGGATCCTCTAGGCAGATCCTGGACCTGTCCGATCCCGACCATACTGTTCCTTTAATCTCCGATGTCACCCTCTAGGTTGAACGGGATGTAGCTTTTGTCCGCTGGCGTTGAGCGTGTCGCCCACGCTGCTGTCATGACGAGACGCGCGTCACCACGGCTGATATGATGAGCACACGCCATCCGTCCATCAAACGCCAGCCCCCCCACAGCCATCAGCAACACCCACTCATCATAAGATCTTCCCACGGATATGATGATATAGACTTTAAGATGATAGATCGGGCTATAATGGCATCCAGCGTTCTCCTCCACACTTGCTTCACCTCCTCTCTCCTCCACTCTTGCTTCACCTCCTCTCTCCTCCACTCTTGCTTCACCTCCTCTCTTCTCCACACTTGCTTCACCTCCTCTCTCCTCCACTCTTGCTTCACCTCCTCTCTTCTCCACCCTTGCTTCACCCCCTCTATCCTCCACTCTTGCTTCACCTCCTCTCTCCTCCACCCTTGCTTCACCTCCTCTCTCCTCCACCCTTGCTTCACCTCCTCTCTCCTCCACCCTTGCTTCACCTCCTCTCTCCTCCACCCTTGCTTCACCTCCTCTCTCCTCCACCCTTGCTTCACCTCCTCTCTCCTCCACCCCACAATGCTAAACATGATGACTTCAAATTAGCCCCTGAGAAGAATCACTAATTTGCTTCAGACGTTACTGGGTCCTGACGTCTCAATCTGCTAAGTTTCAGTGAAAGGACCTGTTTCACACACACACACACACACACACACACACGCACAGACACACACGCCATGTCCCAGAGAGACAGAGAAGGAGGGAAGGAGAGAAGGAGAAAAGGACAGAGAAGGATAGAGAGAGGAGCGAGTGAAAGAGAAGAGACTCTGTGAAAGAAAATGAGAAAAGAGAGAAAGCGGCGGACAAGACGAGACCAGCTGAATAAAGCAGTCAGAACGGGCAGAAGCCAAATCTCTCCAGAAGCTCTAGTGGCGTAGCCCACTGCATCAGATTGGCCGTCCATTCCTGCGGACGGCTAGTTCCTCCACACAACGCACACATTGTCTGGGCTGCCTGGGGCCGGCACTCCTACACATTAGAGATACTTGTTAACCTTGGCTGGCCATCTATACTGCATGGTCCAGCAAACAGGGATCTCACACAGGACAGGAGAGGCTAAAGGAGCATGAGATGGATGGTTTGACAAAGGAGCAGCACATTACATTTCAAATGACCCATGAGCCTATACAGGGGGAAATCAAAGTGGGCACACACTGACTGAATTCTGTATTCTCCGTTGAAAAGTACTGTTTGCTCCTTTAACAGACGACTAAAGAGAATTCCTGGTTTTGGTTGGTATTCTCAGAACACAGGTCAGTCGGGCAGTCATGTGTCTTTGTCTTTCTCATCCTCTTATTTCCTCTGTCCTCACTCCCAGGATGCATTGCACAGCCCTATCTGCCGTTTGGCGTGTAATGGACCCTGAGAGGATGGGCTGTCCCAGATTGGTCCCCGGAGTCTGATAAAGTGGGATTCCTGTCTGGCACCCACAAACCCAAACAATATTAGTGGCGCTGTTTTCTCCTCTATGCGACAGACACACACACACGGGCCTGGAGAACTAAAATAGCCCGTTCTCTGTCATTCTTTGTCTGCTTGTCTGGTCTGATGGAAACAGTAGCAGACAGCCTCCCTACATCACGTCCAGACCCGGAGTCCGTCAGCAGGGCTACTGGGCTGTCTCATCATGCTTGGTGATAACACTGTTAACAACGCTAATGCGTGGCAGACACAACGGCTGTCTCCCGTCACTACGACTGGACCATTTGCCGGGGTCAAAGGTCAAGGGCTTTTGACGTCTTCATTTAATCCTGCACCACCCAGAACATCTCTCTGAGTTCTGCTACTTATCACTCCTCCTCCTACGTCTGTCTCTCTGTCTCTCTCTCTGTCTGTCTCTCTGTTTGTCTCTCTGTTCGTCTCTCTGTCTGTCTCTCTGTCTGTCTCTCTGTCTGTCTCTCTGTCTGTCTCTCTGTTCGTCTCTCTGTTCGTCTCTCTGATCGTCTTTCTGTTCGTCTCTCTGTTCGTCTCTCTGTTCTTCTCCTGTTCGTCTCTCTGTTCTTCTCCTGTTCGTCTCTCTGTTCTTCTCCTGTTCGTCTCTCTGTTCTTCTCCTGTTCGTCTCTCTGTTTGTCTCTGTTCGTCTCTCTGTTCGTCTCTCTGTTCGTCTCTCTATTCTTTCTCTCGTCGATCCTTTTTTCTGTTCATCTTTTTCTCTCTACATCTCTCACTCTCTTTTTTTCCTCACCTCTCTCTGATAATCTTCTCCTTTTCATCTAGCTCTCCTAATTCATTTCTTCTCCATCCAACCTTGCTTACAGATACCCTCTGTCTCTGGTTCTCTCTCTCTCTCTCTATCGCCAATATGTACATGAAGAAAACCCCTGTAGTGGAGAGAGCCCTGCATACTGAGCGGGCCTTCTCTTCTCCCCCTGTCAGGGGAAATACTGTTGTTATTTTAGAAATCACACTGTTCAAGATTAATGTTGGCTTGAGGAGTGTGTCATCGGTCTTTGACGACGGGGGCCGGGGCTGTGAAATAAAGCGTGCACTGTGCTCTATCATGGCCCCCTCCGTACTGACGTTTTCTCTCTCACCACGTCTGGGCTCACTGTCAGTTTCCTTCTGTCAGTTCCCTTCTGTCAGTTCCCTTCTGTCAGTTCCTTCTGTCACTTCCTTTCTGTCAGTTCCCTTCTGTCAGTTCCCTTCTGTCAGTTCCTTCTGTCACTTCCTTTCTGTCAGTTCCCTTCTGTCTGTTCCCTTCTGTCACTTCCTTTCTGTCAGTTCCCTTCTGTCACTTCCTTTCTGTCAGTTTCCTTCTGTCAGTTCCCTTCTGTCTGTTCCCTTCTGTCACTTCCTTTCTGTCAGTTCCCTTCTGTCACTTCCTTTCTGTCAGTTTCCTTCTGTCAGTTCCCTTCTGTCTGTTCCCTTCTGTCACTTCCTTTCTGTCAGTTCCCTTCTGTCACTTCCTTTCTGTCAGTTCCCTTCTGTCATTTCCTTTCTGTCAGTTCCCTTCTGTCAGTTCCCTTCTGTCACTTCCTTTCTGTCAGTTCCCTTCTGTCATTTCCTTTCTGTCAGTTCCCTTCTGTCAGTTCCCTTCTGTCAGTTCCTTTCTGTCAGTTTCCTTCTGTCAGTTTTCTTCTCAATCAGTAACCCACCGCTGAACCACTGACACCCCAGAATGGAACGCTCCAGACTTTTTTGCGATGATCTTTATTTTTTCGCCAGTTGACGGGTCAAAGTATGGTTGGTCGTCAAATGCAAAAACAACAGAGGGTTCAGAGGCCTTTGCAAACATTTTCCTCGCTGATTGCTCTACTTACATGACTAATGGAAAGTTCCAGTGGAGTCATGACCATTATACCTGTACCATAAAGTCATGCAGTAGATCCAGACAGATAGTTATAAACCAGAGTACAACTAAACCGTTGGCTCCCGGTCAACCTACCATCACACCTTGCGTGGCACAGGAACACCCCTCACACACCAACGGATTGCAGATTGTGACACGTTTCGGTTTTCATCGAGGACCGCTGAAAAAGCGCCAGAAGCCCGACTCGGCGGCTTTGAATATCCGTCTGACAGCTCCTCCTGATAAGTTACTTGTCGATAAGGGAAGAATATTAATCCCCCCGCCTGAGATTGTGGTGTCTCTGACGTGGCAATAAAGAGCTTCTTAAAAGGATCTTCTTATCTGCTGGCTAATAAACTCATTTGTGATGAGCCCGAAGGTCAGGCGAGTCTGCACTCTATTCTCTCTGATGTGCTCATGCACAGGAAATGTCTCCCGCGAGTGACCCCAGAGGTCATGGATGTCTGAACTCGAAAGCACCTGCAGTTCTTCGGCTAGAAGGAGTGCAGAGAGCATGATGGCCGATTATTGTGAAGACCAGGGGTTTGACGGTCCGTCTGTGTGACTGGATCTGACCTCCGCTCAGATGTGTTAAAGTACATCTACGGTTCAGTAACGCCCTGGAATTTGCGTGTTTTTATCTACTCTGTGTCATGTTCTTAGATGTCTTTGGTAAAATGTTACGAGGAGAGTCTTTGACCTTTGTTGTATTGCTTCTTTCACTGTATCAAACGACTGGTTTGAAGTCGGGCCATCTCTCTTTTGTACTGAACGAATCAATGACTTGCCCACTCACAAGTAGCAATAAGCCATCCCTTTTTAGTCCAGGGGAGTATGACCGCTGCCTATCTCTGATTCGTAATACCTTATTGAGCAACTCTCCCCGACCAAAACACCAAGGTCAGTCCGAAGAAGTAGATGCTGAGAAAAAGAGTCGACCTCCGTCTAGGAATGTGGCGTCTGAAGGCCCCCCGACATGTTTTTATTGCCCTGTCGCCGGTCGCCGTCCTCGGCTCCTCCCAGTATTGGCTCCTCCCACTCCTGGCTCCTCCCAGTCTTGGCTCCGAGTAAACAAGACGCCGGTGAATCATGAGAGTGCAATGTGCCGGGACGCGGCCCCCTAATCAATTTAATAAGCCACATTCATCATCGCACCCTGACATTTATTGTGGAGGGGATGGCCTGATCCCGTGGACTCGGAGATAAACGTCGCTATCTCTGGAGAGCACGGACACACATTATGTCCCGGAGGGAGAGAGATGCGGGGGAGTGGTTGGGGGGCCAGGGGGGGGGGGGTGTCAGACCCAAGCGGCTGTTATCGCCGGATGTCCTACGGATCACTTAAAGCCGTACTTCATCCAGAGAGAATCGATGAGCACATGCTGGGCCCGCATTTGTCTTCTTTAAGGTGAAACGGGTCTTCGTAAACGCTTGGTAACAGCCGTTTCGATCCCAAACCCGGCTCTGTGAAGGCTCTGCTGTTCAGTCGATATGCTTACTAAACAAATGCCCTCGATTCGATCTATCGCCGGCAAATTTACTGTACGTCCGCATAGGTGGCGTGTTTTTGGTCAGGGCAGATTCTGAAAACCCCGCCTGACTGACGATAGCGTATTGACTGAACAGTGTCCATCTTTATTTATTGCCTTTATTTATAGGCTATTCGGAGCGATAACAATCTGGCAGTTAGCCACCTTCCAATAGTTGCCTGTGTGTGGTGTTCTCATTGGGCGCCAAACATCAGCAGCTGTGATCTTGGCGTTGTTTGGCCTCGTCAGCCACCGTAGTGAAGTAAAACAAGTGTGTGTGTGTATCATCAGACAGTATCTCTTGGCAGTTGCGTCTGACTTAACTCTGTGATTTTTCTGCTATTCTGAGACATTCATAATCAGATTGGACGCTCATCATATTGCCAGTGTAAACAGACGTGGAGCTACAGTCTATTTGCCAAAGACAAGCGCTTGTTGTTGTGTTTATCTCCAGATCGTCGTGAAATGATACAAATCCTAATGTCTGGCAATTAGAACTATTATGCCGTTATTACGCCTGGTATTTTTCTCAATGTCTGCTTGTCCTGCTTCAATTATCATCAGAGGTAATTGTGTTCACGTTGAACTTCAAATGGATGGGAAATGCAGGAATTTGTGTTTGATTGCGACTAATGAATGGTGCTTTTTAAAACGGACCAATTTCTGTACACGTCTACTACTGTCGTCCCTTTTCAAATGATATCCCCTGCGTCCTGATTATTAACTTACCAGAACAGTACAGTCACACACACACACACACACACACACACACACACACACACTGGGTTTTCTTACCTTCCTGTTGTCGATGGCCTGGGTCATGTCTGGAGTTGTAACAAGGCCATTTCTCTCCCTCTGTCATGGGGCTGACAGCTGCAAGACCTTGTCCGTCATCATGACGGCATTGAGAAGACCTGATAGAGCTGGACACACACACACACACACACACACAGCATTCTCTAACTCCTCAGAGGATTCTTCAGTGGGGGACAGGAATACAACTGTTCATCTGCCTTTTTTGACTTATTCAACTCACACAACAGTATTTATATTTAGGTTATATCCCCGATATGTCCCGTGTCTTCTAAAATAAGCCTGTGTGGGTCTATTTTCAATAGCCAGTGTGGAATAAGATGCTTTGTCCTTCAAGCACACATCTCTTTCTCTCAGGACATGATCTATTGTCAGGCAGTCTCCGTGCGCTAGGCTGAGCGTCAGTAGGACTCAATGGGAAAGGAAACCCAGCATTTGTTCATGTTATTCTTCTGTGATAGCGACCATGTAGGAAGGTCTGTAGGTAACACCTGGGAACATAGAGATGAGAACACAACTTCACAGCTCCATCCCCCACAACAGAAGACATCTGACCATCAGACGCACAGAAACGGTGCATACACTTTCTGACGCCACGTTGCTTTTTCAAGACACAAATGGAACTGGGAGGATCCATCTCATTTTCATGGAGAAAAAGAGCCCCCGTTGCCTTCAATTGAGCAGCCGAGTTGCCATGGCTCAGTGCTTGTGCTCCTGTCGTCCAGAGTCCCCCGATCGACCTCATTTACAACATCAGAATCAGAGTCCTGTTTGACGTACTCCTCCAACCGACCCCTCTTCCCATCTTCCCCTCGGGTCTGACGCCATTTATATTAAGTGTGCCTACCCACAGACAGCCTCCATGAGAAGTAAGGAAAAGGAACAAACCCTGGAAGTATGAACACAAAACAAATTGCATGTTAGAAGAAACACAGCCATTTAGGTGCGCACCAAGCCGCTGTGACCCATTTCCTCATGAAACGTTTCTTCTAACATACGAAAGGACACTCAGGCCCTCTGTCCTGATAGTCACAAAGCATACAGAATCAGGAAAATGGGACTCCAGAAACACCTTCTTCCTACCATTAGTGTCAGTCAGAACCTACGACAGCTCCCTCACCATATAAGTAGTGCCTGCCACCTGACTGGCTGTTAGCACTGAACTCGTAGTCAGAGTAGGTCACCTCCTAATACTCCTCTTCACTCAACTCCCCTTCCTCCTCCTCTTCCTGTCTCAGCATCATACTGACTTGTGAAACACCCTGAACACACTCTCAGGTGAAACACCCTGAACACACTCTCAGGTGAAACACCCTGAACACACTCTCAGGTGAAACACCCTGAACACAATCTCAGGTTAAACACCCTAAACACACTCTCAGATTAAACACCCTGAACACACTCTCAGGTGAAACAACCAGAACACACTCTCAGGTGAAACACCCTGAACACACTCTCAGGTGAAACACCCTGAACACACTCTCAGGTGAAACACCCTGAACACACTCTCAGGTTAAACACCCTAAACACACTCTCAGATTGAACACCCTGAACACACTCTCAGGTGAAACACCCTGAACACACTCTCAGATTGAACACCCTGAAAACACTCTCAGGTGAAACACCCTAAACACACTCTCAGATTGAACACCCTGAACACACTCTCAGGTGAAACACCCTAAACACACTCTCAGATTAAACACCCTGAACACACTCTCAGGTGAAACACCCTGAACACACTCTCAGGTGAAACACCCTGAACACACTCTCAGATTAAACACCCTGAACACACTCTCAGGTGAAACAACCCGAACACACTCTCAGGTGAAACACCCTGAACACACTCTCAGGTGAAACAACCAGAACACACTCTCAGGTGAAACACCCTGAACACACTCTCAGGTGAAACACCCTGAACACACTCTCAGATTAAACACCCTGAACACACTCTCAGGTGAAACAACCAGAACACACTCTCAGGTGAAACACCCTGAACACACTCTCAGGTGAAACACCCTGAACACACTCTCAGATTAAACACCCTGAACACACTCTCAGATTAAACACCCTGAACACACTCTCAGATTAAACACCCTAAACACACTCTCAGGTTAAACACCCTGAACACAGTCTCAGGTTAAACACCCTGAACACATTCTCAGTTGAAACACCCTGAACACACTCTCAGGTGAAACACCCTGAACACACTCTCAGGTGAAACACCCTGAACACACTCTCAGATTAAACACCCTGAACACACTCTCAGGTGAAACACCCTGAACACACTCTCAGGTGAAACACCCTGAACACACTCTCAGGTGAAACACCCTGAACACACTCTCAGGTGAAACACCCTGAACACACTCTCAGATTAAACACCCTGAACACACTCTCAGGTGAAACAACCCGAACACACTCTCAGGTGAAACACCCTGAACACACTCTCAGGTGAAACAACCAGAACACACTCTCAGGTGAAACACCCTGAACACACTCTCAGGTGAAACACCCTGAACACACTCTCAGGTGAAACACCCTGAACACACTCTCAGGTGAAACACCCTGAACACATTCTCAGATTAAACACCCTGAACACACTCTCAGGTGAAACAACCAGAACACACTCTCAGGTGAAACACCCTGAACACACTCTCAGATTAAACACCCTGAACACACTCTCAGATTAAACACCCTGAACACACTCTCAGATTAAACACCCTAAACACACTCTCAGGTTAAACACCCTGAACACAGTCTCAGGTTAAACACCCTGAACACATTCTCAGTTGAAACACCCTGAACACACTCTCAGGTGAAACACCCTGAACACACTCTCAGATTAAACACCCTGAACACACTCTCAGATTAAACACCCTGAACACAGTCTCAGGTGAAACACCCTGAACACACTCTCAGGTGAAACATCCTGAACACACTCTCAGGTGAAACACCCTGAACACACTCTCAGATTAAACAACCTGAACACACTCTCAGATTAAACAACCTGAACCCACTCTCAGATTAAACACCCTGAACACACTCTCAGGTGAAACACCCTGAACACACTCTCAGGTGAAACACCCTGAACACACTCTCAGGTGAAACACCCTGAACTCACTCTCAGGTGAAACACTGCATTCTCACTATAACAGCACTACTCACTGACACAGCACCCATCCTGTTCTAGTAAAATCCTGCACTAGTGAAACACACATACACCCCATCCTGCACTAGTGAAACACACTCACACACCTAACCCATCTCCGTGACAGATCTTAAAATGTAAGCTGCCCATTCGTATTGTTAAGAATCACTTGCCTACAAAAAGAAAACAACATGGATTCTACCTGATACGACTTGATAACCGCTAACTACTTTTCCAAAAGGATCTGCTTATCTGTAATGAATGGCATCAAAGTTGACACAATTACCCTAGTTGAGGGCGTGAAGAAAGATGTACCTAGCAGGGCTGTTTTCTTTCTGAACACAACAACCAGTTTCTTTTTATCATAGATGCTGGGTCAATATGTTCTGCACCCACCTGTTCCCTAACAACCTGCAACACCTCCCCAACTCTTACTCCATCCACTGGTACACACCAGAAACCCTGCCTGAGTGACATTGCCTCCTCCCAGGCTGGTAAAGCAGCCATCTCGGCCACTATAATGTCAGCACCCAAACAAACGCCCCCTTTCCCCTCCAAAAACAACCCTCTGAATTGGTCAGAAGAATTAAGGAGACCTAAATATATAGAAAAGAAAAACCAAAACCTAATCAGCCACCTCTAAAACGTAACACACCCTGATATCCCAGCATGCAACACAGAGAAGGGAGGAGTGAGAGGTGTCGAGAGGTAAAGAGGGAGAAAAGTGTGTTTGCAAATGCTGTTACAAGCTGCTTGATTTGGTCCATGGCACAGGCAACACCAGTACCGCCTTCCATTAATGAGACAACATCATAGATCCCTACAGGGACAACA
This sequence comes from Dallia pectoralis, assembly GCA_029465975.1. Taxonomy (NCBI): domain Eukaryota; kingdom Metazoa; phylum Chordata; class Actinopteri; order Esociformes; family Umbridae; genus Dallia; species Dallia pectoralis. The sequence continues at coordinate 13,822,804 of CM055728.1, read as the reverse complement.
CAGAGCATATACTCACACACACTCACACACACACACACACACACACACACACACACACACACACACACACACACACACACACACACACACACACACACACACATACACACACACAGGGCAAATACTCACACATACTCACACACACACACACACACACACACACAGAGCAAATACTCACACATACTCACACTAACACACACATAGCAAATACTCACACACACTCACACACACACACAGAGCAAATACTCACACACACACACACACACACACACACACACACACTAACACACACACACAGAGCAAATACTCACACACACTCACACTAACACACACATAGCAAATACTCACACATACTCACACTAACACACACAGAGCAAATACTCACACTAACACACACAGAGCAAATACTCACACATACTCACACATACGCACACATACTCACCAAACACACATACCCACACATACACACACATACGCACACTCAGTAGAACTTGGTAAGAGGCTTGACAACAGGCGCATTGAGACTCTGACTGTTCTGACTTCAGGTTTCTACAGGCTAGCTTTAGCAGAGATACACTGGCCCTCCAACTGACCTGGAATCCAGACAGTAAAAAAGTCTCCCACCAAACACACCGTTTCAATGATCGGCATTAGATGCTGCTGATAGGCATTATGTTGCCTTTATGTCTCTTAAATGGCTGTTATTTTCTCCCTTCATTAACAATTAACAGTGTGTGTGTGTGTGTTTTAAAGTACACCTTTTCACCCCCCTCTCTCGCCCCATCCGGCCTGACTGCACGCAGCCAGGCAGGAAATACAGTGGTCAACTTATTTATTTATCTAACGGGGAGAATCTCATCAGTGAGTCGTTCCTGGTCTTACTGGACTTGAAGGCATCGTCTGGGACTGACCCCGTCGTAACCCCCCGGGTCAGAAGAAAGCAGCGGTTTGTGCTCCCCTGACTTACATACAGTGTGTGTGTGTGTGTGTGTGTGTGTGCGCACTTAGCCCCAACTCAAGGGACACCTTTCACTTTCATGTTAGTGCCTGAGTCTCCCCTCCCTTCCTCCTCCTCAGGTTAAGATGTGGAAAAGCCTGATGCCTGGATGTGAGGGAGGGTGGTTTCTACCAACTAACCTTAAACCTGATGCCTGGGTGTGAGGGAGGGGTGGTTTCTACCAAGTAACCTTAAACCTGATGCCTGGGTGTGAGGGAGGGGTGGTTTCTACCAACTAACCTTAAACCTGATGCCTGGATGTGAGGGATGTGTGGTTTCTACCAACTAACCTTAAACCTGATGCCTGGGTGTGAGGGATGTGTGGTTTCTACCAACTAACATTAAAAAAACACCCCCACTCTTTTCCTCGCGTGTCAAAAGTTGGCACGGACTGCCTTTAAATATCTGCATCTCTTTGACCTTCTGTCATACCCTCTGTCACTCTTTAACTGACTCCCTGGCCAGCCCATTTGGGCTCATCTGATTGGCATGACGAAAGCCCTGCACGTATTTGCGCCAAAATATGCAAAAGTGGTAAATATTTATGGAGGCCGGATAAAGGATTGGCCTGCGTCATTTCACTGTGTGTCTTCCGTCATCACATGACAATATACCCAGTGGCCTGCTACCAGAAAAGCTCAGATGCTGGCAGATCTGCTCTCCTAAGTATGTTGCTGTGTTCTTCTTGGCAATGCATAGGAACGCCTGGTTTGAATTAAAGACTTGAATGGTCGGAGAGAGACATTTGCGTATTCCAAGTCCGTTAGAAGCATTTGAGTGAACACGCCGCGATGCAGAAAGCCAATAGAAGATTGATCCCTTTAAGTCGTGTCGTTGATGAAAAGCACGTCGCTACCCGAACCTCATACATTACGGAACTCTCCCATCTCTCAAACGCCGTGTTCGCTGGCAGAAATGTAAAGCGTCTACGTATCATATGGATTGACCCCGAATCTGATTTACGCTGCCTACGGGTCAAGCTTTAAATCTCCCCGCAAACCCGCATGTGATCATAAGAGAAGAGGGCGGGGATATTTCTCATCAATATGCAGCGGCCGCATCAAAGGCAGAAGACGCGATATATCACGCGGTGAAAGCCCGGCCCGCCTGGATGCTGTGTGTGCAATCCTCTTATCCGCCAAGGTAGCGTTATTTATTGGCCAGTGCCGCTAGCCTGTCAAAGCATCTGTTGGCCGGAGATCTATCGGCTCTCCTTTATTCACTTATGATTATTACTGATCATCTTCCCAAATGGCTTATCAATAAAGTGGGCCGAACGGCTAATTTATCTCTATGGCTCTGTCAATACGAAGTCCTGCGTTGCGGCTTAAAAGGATCGAGGCCCAGTGCTGCGATGATGGATGTGTCGCCGGGACTGTATGAAAATATGAGCCATTTAATAAATTCGCCACGCTGTTCTTTCTTGCTGTCCCCCTCCCTCTGTTTTACAGCAACTGCACGGCACAACGTCGATTTCTCTCCCCGCCGGCCGAACGTTCCTCCATCGAGGTGTATCTGCTGAGCGGGCGCCGGCCGTCAAACACTTCTGCTATTCCTTCCGGAGAGAACGATCCACTTGAAACGTGCGACCCGAGTTCAGCCTGTCAGCGGGCGAACGGAGTGAGGCTGTGGAATATTAGCCGAATAAGTCGTTTCTGCGCAGCCGGCTCGGACGACACGTTAGATCAAACGCTGGATGTGATGAGACAGCTTATCTGCCGTTTCCACAGAAAAGCTCCCGTCGTATTGTGACATTTGCCCGAGCATAAATCATGGGAACTGTTAAAGGACTCTTAAAGGACTCGGGGTCACGGCTGTTACAGTAAACACGCCCGTTGTGTTTGAGAAGTGGCTGTGACGGAGACACACACAATAGCGCCGTGTGTTTGCCTGCCAAATGTGCTCTTTGTGTTTCCACTCTATCATCCAGAGGGTTTCGGTTCCGCCAACCAACGCCTGTCCCATCCTGATACGTTGGGTAATAGCGCTGTTAGCCTTCGCCCCGGGCGTGATAAGTGCCCCACCAATCTCTGATCTCTCTCACCTTTGTGTCGAGCCCGGACAATGGGGCCGACCCGTTCCTCTGCCATCCAGCCGGCCGGTTCTCCGTGTGACCTTTTCACTTTCCAATGACAGCCAAAGTCGAACACGTTGATAAGAACATAATGTGGAATCAAACAATGCTAAGCTGGGAGCCATTACATTTAATTGCTGGCTCCTCCCCCCCACATCAACAGCCCTTGGAGCGCACTCCTATCGGACCTGACTTGATGTTTGTCTTGGTAGACGGCCTTAAGTCCTCAGCTTATTAAAGTAATCATAAATATATTCTATCAGATCTCCGCCTAGCTTCCTGGTATTTAGCGAGGAGGATTTCCCCCTCCCTCCCCAGCTCCCTCCCTCCCTCCCCGTAGCACGTGATCTGCAAGCTCGTTGTTGACCTATGTTTTAAGTAGTGATAGCTGAGCAAATTGTTTTGTGACGGCTCGCTCTCGTATCTTGTGGGAAGTCCTGAAATAGTTCTTCAACACCCTGCTGAAGACAAAGGCACATAGAGGGAATGAGAAGCACAGAGAGAAAGCTATCAAAGTCCAGGTCTATCAAAGCCTTATAAGGTCTAAGGGCTATCAAAGCCTTATATGGTCTAAGGGCTATCAAAGCCTTATATGGTCTAAGGGCTATCAAAGCCTTATAAGGTCTAAGGGCTATCAAAGCCTTATATGGTCTAAGGGCTATCAAAGCCTTATAAGGTCCAGGTCTATCAAAGCCTTATATGGTCTAAGGGCTATCAAAGCCTTATAAGGTACAGGTCTATCAAAGCCTTATAAGGTCCAGGTCTATCAAAGCCTTATAAGGTCTAAGGGCTATCAAAGCCTTATATGGTCCAGGGCTATCAAAGCCTTATATGGTCTAAGGGCTATCAAAGCCTTATATGGTCCAGGGCTATCAAAGCCTTATATGGTCCAGGGCTATCAAAGCCTTATAAGGTCCAGGTCTATCAAAGCCTTATAAGGTCCAGGTCTATCAAAGCCTTATAAGGTCTAAGGGCTATCAAAGCCTTATATGGTCTAAGGGCTATCAAAGCCTTATATGGTCTAAGGGCTATCAAAGTCCAGGGCTATCAAAGCCTTATATGGTCCAGGGCTATCAAAGCCTTATATGGTCTAAGGGCTATCAAAGCCATATCAGAAGTGTATACCTCATAGGAAAAGACTGCAGACTAGTGCTATTTTTCTTAAAGCGTGTCACATTTTAAGGGTTGAGACCGACTGGTGCTGGAGAGTCCCAGTGATTAGTTTGACAGGATAGTTAGGGTCCAGTTTAGACGGAAAAGAAGTCGAAACCAGACAGAGCTCCCTCTGTCTGTTTCTGTCCCACACACACACACACACACACACACACACGAGCACGCCGAGCCGTTTATTATGCAATGTGAGATCGCGCTGCGTACGACCGCATCCACTCTAATCTATACGTCAAGAAATCAATAACGTCCCGAGCATTGCCACAATTAACTCTTGTCAGAGTGCCAGCGCTCGCTGGAGAGAGTACGCCATAACTGCGTGGCGGACCTTCTAATTTGTGGGTTTCTCAGTGTGGCTCCTGAAGCCAGTGAGTTGTCAGTCGGTTGGTTCAAACAGATCTGAGGTCTGTTTGCTGGTGTTTCTTTTTGGAAACTTGTGGCTTCTGACATCCATAACCGTCCATTGGCCGTGTCGCTCTATTGCCTCATATTATCCCGGCTTGAGGAGAATCGAACTTGGCAATGAGCGCCAGGGTTTTCCCTCAAAAGTGGCTGTCTTTCTGTTCCCGCCGCACCCGTCTGTCTTTACTGTCCAGTCGGTCGTTAGCGCGTCGTCGCTAATTCCTCGATGTCGATATCGTCGCACGTCGCGTGTGCCCATTACAGGTGTCAGCGTGCGTGTAGTCCTGCTCAGACGGGAGAAAGGGAGTGTAGTAGTTCTGGAAATGACTGAGTCCATTTGTTCCCCCGTCTGCTCTGACTGCCAATGGTGCGGGTCTGTAACAACACGCTGTTTCTCCCCGGTCCACACCCTGCCATTCTTCATGCCCTCTGTGGCGTGCCAACTGCGACTGGTGCTTAAGTGGCGTTGAAAAAGCCCAGACGCGGTCCCAAAACAAAAATGACATTTCGTTGCCTGCACGCTAATAATCGGGGGGAAGTATTTTTCTCATTCCATGCGGCATAGGAAAACACACACACACACACTCGGTGGCCACGACGGAGTGTTTCCGCAGGTGCCGGTGCTGTCATCAAGACCCGTGTTTGTGTTGGAGGTCACCGGGGCCACGGCGAGGGTCGGCCTATTGCACGCCAAACGCCCGTTGGCATCTCTGTCTGTGGTTTCTTTGCATGCCGTGTTGATACGACATTTGAACTATTTAGACGTGTTTTAATAAGCCACGTTAGCATTAGCACAGCGCAGATAGGACAGTGAGTGCGTAATCGGTTGGGAAACAGCAATAAGCTCACGTCTGTTTTGAGACTCGCGTCTGAGGAACTGTTACTGTGAAGCAACGGTGACACTGGGGCAATAAATCACACCTCAGTGTCAGAAGGGGGACTGAACGCTTTTTCCCCAATTCTACTTAATAAGCTGTTTATTTGCTTGGCGGGCCTTCTTAAGAATGCGGTGTTTGGTTTATGGCTGCGTGTGTGTATGTCTGTCCCAACAAAAAGAGGGAGTCTGGAGTCCAGGCCAGTGTCACACAGCCATCACAGGGCAGTTCAACAGGGCAGTTCAACAGGGCAGTTCAACAGGGCAGTTCAACCCCATTGACCAATATTATTCAGATCAGACACTCACTTCTACCGAGGGCGTTTCACGTTCAAATTTGAAAATCATTTGAGACAGCTTGTTTTGGGAGCTCAATGTGAACAGGAGACCAAAAAGATTTTGTTCGGAAGCAGACTGGGTCACATTGCGATTAGAAGCACACAGCAGAAGAGGACAGAAGCAAGTCTAAACTCTAAAGCTGAAAGACATTAAACCGTCAGGGTAACCGCTTGTGTCTGTTTGCATGTCTCCTACAGTTTCGGGTTTCTCTAGCACGATTTGATACATACACATATTTATGTTTGGCGTGTCGTGGGGGGGGTTCTGTTCTCACACTGCTGCTGGAGCGCCTGGTAGCATTTTACAGACTCAATGAAGCTGTTGCTTTGTAAACTGTTACAGCTGGCCTCCAGATATTACCATAGGAGTGAGGACCCCCCCCCATACAGTTGGTGGACACAATGATCTGGCCACTGCCATTCAACACTCCATCTCCCCGCTCCATCTCCTACCTCCATCTCCTCGCTCCATCTCCCCGCTCCATCTCCCTCTCCATCTCCCCGCTCCATCTCCTCTCTCCATCTCCCTCCCCATCTCCCCGCTCCATCTCCCCGCTCCATCTCCCTCTCCATCTCCCCGCTCCATCTCCTCTCTCCATCTCCTCGCTCCATCTCCTCGCTCCATCTCCCTCCCCATCTCCCCGCTCCATCTCCTACCTCCTTCTCCCCGCTCCATCTCCCTCTCCATCTCCCTCCCCATCTCCCTCCCCATCTCCCCGCTCCATCTCCCCGCTCCATCTCCCTCCCCATCTCCCTCCCCATCTCCCCGCTCCATCTCCCCGCTCCATCTCCCCGCTCCATCTCCCCGCTCCATCTCCCCGCTCCATCTCCCTCCCCATCTCCCCTCCCCATCTCCCCGCTCCATCTCCCCGCTCCATCTCCTCTCTCCATCTCCCCGCTCCATCTCCCCGCTCCATCTCCTCTCTCCATCTCCCCGCTCCATCTCCTACCTCCTTCTCCCGCTCCATCTCCCCGCTCCATCTCCTCTCTCCATCTCCTACCTCCTTCTCCCCGCTCCATCTCCCCGCTCCATCTCCCCGCTCCATCTCCTACCTCCTTCTCCCGCTCCCTCTCCTCCTCGGGTTTGCCCTGCGGGCTTATGAGTTGCACATGGGCTGCGGCAGACCAAATGGAAATACACAGACCTCATAGTTGTTGGGTTTTGAATCCTGACTCCATGCCTGTTTTAAATAGTGTCACTGAAATGCACCCATCTTATGAGATTGTGTTATTCTGACAAGTCTGAGGGTTAACTGATAGATGTAAGTAGTGTATGTGTACTTGTGTTGGTATCTATGCTGTAATTGTTTCCATTCATGCTCTGGGATCTACTGACAGTATAATGTGAAAGAACAGCTATGTTTGCCTGCCTGCCTGCCTACATGTCTGCCTGCCTGCCTGTCTGCCTGCCTACATGCCTGTCTGCCTGCCTACATGTCTGCCTGCCTGCCTGCCTGTCTGCCTGCCTACATGTCTGCCTGCCTGCCTGCCTGTCTGCCTGCCTACATGTCTGCCTGCCTGCCTGTCTGCCTGCCTACATGTCTACCTGCCTGCCTGTCTGCCTGCCTGCCTGTTTGCCTGCCTACATGTTTGCCTGCCTGTCTGCCTGCCTACATGTCTGCCTGCCTACATGTCTGCCTGCCTGCCTGTCTGCCTGCCTACATGTCTGCCTGCCTATATGTTTGCCTGCCTGCCTGTCTGCCTGCCTACATGTCTGCCTGCCTACATGTCTGCCTGCCTGCCTGTCTGCCTGCCTACATGTCTGCCTGTCTGTCTGCCTGCCTTTCTGTCTGTCTGCCTGACATCCTGTCTGACTTCCTGTCTGTCTGCCTGGCCTTCTGTCTGTCTGCCTGACTTT
>CM055728.1:13802591-13810091 GCA_029465975.1 Dallia pectoralis | reverse complement strand
CACACACACACATAGACACAGGTGAACAGTGAGTGGGTATTGATGGCGGCTCATTGTGCTCAGGCTGTGGTTGGCCCTCATCATGCTCTAGCACACGGTTATGAATATGAATGACATTATGCATGAGGCTTGAGCCAATGACGTTACTCATTCATCAGTGTAACACACACACACACACACTTCCCTCCACCTCTACACCACACAGTGTGCCATAGCTCTGCTTGATTACTGGTAAATGCAAATCAAGTCTCCGTCCCCAGGCTACTGCACACAGTCCCTATTATCTTGGACCTCGACCGTTCTGAGCTGGCCTAAGTGGGAGTGACCCCTTGTTTCATTTTAGCCAATTGGGTACCTCTGCAGCTTTTACCCATTAATCTCTGCGTGTAACCTAGCAACATCGTCACCCAAAACAACATAAAATACGTCAGATTGAGTCAACATAACTCAACATAACTCAACGAAAATGAAATTTATTCTGACGTTTTTCCAATGAGGCCTTAGTCACGCGATTGCATGTCTACCTAAGGAGTTTAGTGCTTGAAGTTGTGGTTTTTCTGACATTTGATAATGTACACGACCACTTGTCCGGTAGCCTGAGTCGGAGCTGAGACAGCCACTTCTGGGAATTGAAACCAGCTAAAGTCAATGTTCCTTCAAAAAGCAAGTAGGATAGTTTCAATGTAGTAACGTTATTTGATCACAGTGAATTTCTTAACAAAGCAATGCAAAGCAACTTGTTCCCTAAGTTAATTGGAGATGGGGAGATGATTAATTTCTATTTAGTGACAGTTTAGCCAGTGAGACGTACGCTAGGAGTATCTGTATGTCTCAGGGATCTCACTGGTTTCACAGATTTCACTGGTCTCACTGGTTTCACTGGTCTCACTGGTTTCACTGGTCTCACTGGTTTCGCTGGTTTCACTGGTCTCACTGGTTTCACTGGTCTCACTGGTCTCACTGGTTTCGCTGGTTTCACTGGTCTCACTGGTTTCACTGGTCTCACTGGTTTCGCTGGTTTCGCTGGTCTCGCTGGTCCCACTGGTTTCACTGGTCTCACTGGTTTCGCTGGTTTCGCTGGTCTCGCTGGTCCCACTGGTTTCACTGGTCTCACTGGTTTCGCTGGTATCGCTGGTCTCTCTGGTCTCACTGGTTTCACTGGTCTCACTGGTCTCACTGGCCTCACTGGTCTCAATGTGTTTCCAATAAGGCCAAGACGTAGTTTTCCTCCAGATCACCAGTTCATCTAAATGTCTCCACTACTGAAAATCAATGGAGGCAATCAGGACATGTGAGCATTTAACCGTTTGTTTGGTCATGTTTACCTTTCTTCTCCAATTTCTTCATATCCCTGTGGGTTTGGAGAGTTTGAGATTAGGGGAACTCTCCATATAGCCGTCCATGCATTTCTATTCAACCAGAAAGCCACCTGAGTCAACACATGTGACTACACACTCACTAACCTGGGGCCCTGCGTTAGATCTGCAGTCACCAGAGCATCCTGAGGGAGTCGCTAGAGTGCTATAAGGATGGCTGCATACGCTGCTACCCAGGGCCATATCAGCCAATTGGCATCGTCCACGGGGTACACCTCCTCTCCTCCACCCTTCCATCTCTACCCCTCAATCCCGCCATCCAGTCATCCCACCCCAACTCCTCCACCTTTCTGCCTCTCCCCTTCTGTTCTCCCTCCGACTCCCCGTCTCCACCTAGAAGGAGAAACCCTGAGAGTAGGAGAAAATAGGAAAGTATCCATCTCATCACTTCACTATCTGTCCATCACAGCACTTGACCCCTCCAGATCCCACTCTCCCCAAAATCAAAACAAAACCTCATCCAAAGAGGCTTTGGTCTCAGATAGACAGTCTAGCTCGCGAAACGGACAGAGGGAGAGAGCAAGACTAGAATGAAAACAGAAGAACGGGTAAGTGGCGCAGGAAGATGTTATTGTAGCTCTAAAGCCGCCTTAGTGAAATGTGCCTAGCTGGTCAGATAGCTAGGTAAGAGTGGAGTCAAGAGGCTTCCATTCATTCTCCAGACACAGAAGAAAGTCCAAGTTTGTTATCCCGATATATTCTCTCCCTCTTTCTCTCAGGTTCCTTTTGATTGGACAGAGATGCTTATCATCGCTGGCTGTCGATAGGATCAGCCGTGGCTGGGATGTGAACAGCGCTATCTATCTCTGTCTGTCTGTCTGTTTTATCCCCACTTTTGTGTGTGTGTGTGTGACAATCCCCCCACAGAAGAGGGTCGCTAGATTGAACACATGTAAACACAAGCTAGATCAGGAGGCAGATCGTAGCAAGACATGGACGCCCTCATTCATTACAACCCAATCAATATTGTGGAATAGCTTTTGTCCCCATCTGATCCTCTCGCTAGATGACACTATCTCTCTGTTTCTCTCTCATACTTGCACTCTCACGTCATTTCCTGGCATTATCTCTGTCTGTCCTTTCAATGGTTTAAGGACGTTTTTCCTTCTCATCAAGAGTAGTTTCATTAAGGATAGTTTTAATCAAGATACAAAGCCGTGATATATATAAATATATACTGATGAGCCAAAATATTGTGACCGCCTGTAGTGTAGACACTGATGGACTTTACAACTCTCCTGAAGGTCTCCTGTGGTATCTGTAAGATGGGAGGTAGTACACACTGGAGTTGTTTCAGCACATCCCACAGATCGGATTTAGATCTTGGGAATTTGGCGACCAGGGCAATGCCATGATCGCTTCATCATGTTCCTCAAACCAAACTCTGTGTGTAGTATGGCATCTTTTATGTGACTTGTGCCAGAGTAGACCTCCCCTTCTGTGCGTTCGGATAGTGTTATGTGCCCCTCAAGCTGTGAATGGTTTGTTGTTTGTCCTTCTTCGGACCACTGTCAGTAGGTACTCACCAGTCACCACTGCTGACTGGGACCACTGTCTGTAGGTACTCACCACTGCAGACTGGGACCACTGTCAGTAGGTACTCACCACTGCTGAACGGGACCACTGTCAGTAGGTACTCACCACTGCTGACCGGGACCACTGTCTGTAGGTACTCACCACTGCAGACTGGGACCACTGTCAGTAGGTACTCACCACTGCAGACTGGGACCACTGTCAGTAGGTACTGACCACTGTTGACAGGGACCACTGTCAGTAGGTACTCACCACTGCTGACTGGGACCACTGTCAGTAGGTACTCACCACTGCTGACCAGGACCACTGTCAGTAGGTACTCACCACTGTTGACTGGGACCACTGTCAGTAGGTACTCACCACTGCTGACTGGGACCACTGTCAGTAGGTACTCACCACTGTTGACTGGGACCACTGTCAGTAGGTACTCACCACTGCTGACTGGGACCACTGTCAGTAGGTACTCACCACTGCTGACTGGGACCACTGTCAGTAGGTACTCACCACTGCTGACTGGGACCACTGTCAGTAGGTACTCACCACTGTTGACCGGGACCACTGTCAGTAGGTACTCACCACTGCTGACTGGGACCACTGTCAGTAGGTACTCACCACTGTTGACTGGGACCACTGTCAGTAGGTACTCACCACTGCTGACTGGGACCACTGTCAGTAGGTACTCACCACTGTTGACTGGGACCACTGTCTGTAGGTACTCACCACTGCAGATTGGGACCACTGTCAGTAGGTACTCACCACTCCTGACTAGGACCACTGTCAGTAGGTACTCACCACTGTTGACTGGGACCACTGTCAGTAGGTACTCACCACTGCAGAATGGGACCACTGTCAGTAGGTACTCACCACTGCTGAACGGGACCACTGTCAGTAGGTACTCACCACTGCTGACCGGGACCACTGTCTGTAGGTACTCACCACTGCAGACTGGGACCACTGTCAGTAGGTACTCACCACCGCAGACCGGGACCACTGTCAATAGGTACACACCACTGCAGACCAGGACCACTGTCAGTAGGTACTCACCACTGCAGACCAGGACCACTGTCAGTAGGTACTCACCACCGCAGACCGGGACCACTGTCAGTAGGTACACACCACTGCAGACCAGGACCACTGTCAGTAGGTACTCACCACTGCAGACCGGGACCACTGTCTGTAGGTACTCACCACTGCAGACTGGGACCACTGTCAGTAGGTACTCACCACTGCAGACCAGGACCACTGTCAGTAGGTACTCACCACTGCAGACCAGGACCACTGTCAGTAGGTACTCACCACTGCAGACCAGGACCACTGTCAGTAGGTACTCACCACTGCAGACTGGGACCACTGTCTGTAGGTACTCACCACTGCAGACCATGAGTACCCCATTTCATTTCAGAGATCGTCTGGCTATAACAATTGTCCATCCAACACGCTGATTACGAGAGCTGATTGTTCGCTTATTGTCTAATCTCCTGATGTGCCCTTGTTAGGAGATGATCAATGTCATTCGCTTCACCTGTGAGTGGTCGTTATGTTTTGGCTAATCCATGTATATTTTAAGACTAGTAGAAAACCCATCTCTAGATCAGTTCACAAAGAGAAGTGAAAGCATTGTTCCTCAAGGCCAGACTTATTGTGCTGTGACTAAGGAGATACAAATGACCTTGCTAAATCGTTTGACAGGGACCCAGGATGTGAAATTTGCCAGGGTTTTTGTCTGTAATTTTACAGCTTGTTGTGAACATGACCCATGAGTGGTTCTTTTCCTGTATGTGATGAAAAATCTGGGCCACTAATCTGTTTGTGGTTCTGGTTCTGGAAGGGCAAGCGGGGGTTTCAGCTTCGAGTCTGTGTTTGTGTGCATGTGTGTGTAACCGTTTTCTTTTATCAAACCGGGGAATTGAGTCTTTAAATGTGCACTTCTCAATGGCCTTACATCTATGAAGGTTATTAGGAGACAGAAAGGAAAGCCTCACAGGGTCACAGAAGGGATTCGCTGCCTGGAGGCAAACCAGCCTCATGAAAAGGCCATGATTGATTGATAATTATGATAATTTGTTTGAAATGATAATCTGGAAGGATATTATAATCACTGCCACCCCGACACCACCACGGGGCCGAAACACAGTTCCCATAATGTGGGGCCATCAGAAATACCCCCTGGTTACGTAGGAGGGGGTTGGCGGGCGGGGGTACGGGAGGGGTCTCCTGGTCTTCTCCCCAGGGGCAGTGAACGGCTGATGAATGATGACCCAGAGGAGCTTGAAATCAGAGCAGAATAAACAGGCCAGCGAGACAGGAGGGGCTGTTAACTATCTGGAGCCGGGAGTGAGTGAGAGAGGGCAATTATACTGCCAGGCATGGAGAAGACAGGCCCCTGGGCCTGAGGGGTGAGCAGAGGGGCCTGCAAGAATGTAGAGCCCTCCTGTAGACCTCCAGGGCCATCACATCATACCAGCACCATGCTAACCACAGTTGTCCCATGCCGTGTCTGGTTAAGACTGTAGAGCCCTCCTATAGACCTCCAGGACCATCACATCATACCAGCACCATGCTAACCACAGTTGTCCCATGCCGTGTCTGGTTAAGACTGTAGAGCCCTCCTATAGACCTCCAGGACCATCACATCATGCCAGCACCATGCTAACCACAGTTGTCCCGTTGTCATAGACAGGGTAGTGACTGTTCAACTTATGGTTCAACTCATAGTTCAACTCATAGCTTAACTGTTCCACAGACAGTGGAGGTAACAAGCCATCTCTCTCTCCCTGTACCTCTCCCTTCTGGTCACTCTCTCCTTTCTTTTTTCCTTCCTTCCTCCCTCCATCTCTTTCCATTTCACCAGGTCCTCTATGGGAAATGTGGTTATTGTGGAATACTGTCAAAATGGACCTTTAGTGTCCACCGGCTCTGCCACTCTGATCCTTCAGACAGCCCTGTCCTGTCAGGAACCCAGCAGTGTTTGTGTGTTTCCTAACTGAAGAGATGGCTGTGCATGTCACTGTGTGTGTCACTGTGTGTGTGTCAGTGTTTGTCTCTGTGTGTGTCTCTGTGTGTGTGTGTGTGTCACTGTGTGTGTCACTGTGTGTGTCACTGTGTGTGTCACTGTGTGTGTCACTGTGTGTGTCACTGTGTGTGTGTGTGTGTCTCTGTGTGTGTGTGTGTGTCACTGTGTGTGTGTGTGTCACTGTGTGTGTGTGTGTGTCACTGTGCGTGTGTCACTGTGTGCGTGTGTCACTGTGTGTGTGTCACCGTGTGCGTGTGTCACTGTGTGTGTGTGTGTGTCTCTGTGTGTGTCACTGTGTGTGTCACTGTGTGTGTGTGTCTCTGTGTGTGTGTGTGTCACCGTGTGGGCCCATCTCGGACATCTCTGTGCGGTTATCTTCTCAATCAGCACCCGACGTCACCGTTCACTAAAGCGCTGAGACTGGAATGCAAGTGGGAGAGCGAAAGAGAGAAGAAAGACGGAGACACAGAAGGACAGAGCAAGAGGGCGAAGGGAAGAGAGAAGAAAGAGAGTGACAGAGAAGGACAGAGCAAGAGGGCGAAGGGGAAGAGAGAGGCGGCATGAAGGAACACTTCAGTACGTTCTCTTCTTCGCTGCATCAGCTTGCAACTCTGACCTCTTCCATTTCTTTCTCCCTCCTTCGTTTTCTCTCTCTTTTTCCCATATCTTTTCTCTCAAAGGGCCTCCCTCCACCACTTTCTTTCTTAGACAGACGGACAGGCAGATAGACAGACAAACGGACAGACAGGCAAATATACAGATGGGCAGACAGACAGACAAACAGACATACAAACAGATAGACTGCCAGACAGACAGGCAAACATGTGTGTGTTCTGTGGGGGTTTCTTCGTTGTTCGTCACTCTCCCTTCAGATCTTCTCATCTCTACTTTCCTCTCATCTCTCTCTCCCACCCTTCTTTCTCTCTTTCCTTCTCATCATCTTGTGTCCAGTGTCACCCTCTCACCCATCCAGGAACAGTAGTTAACTATGCTCCTTGAAAGCAGAGTGCCGGCTGCTCATCCCACACTGATCCTGGGTGGTTGCCAGTTGTGCCTGCTGATTCCCTCGACAAATAAGGGAAGAGAACAGTAGAGGTCCACAGTTAGAAGGTTACTGATGATAAAATAAGGCTTTCTAAAGTGTAATAAAGCAAGTGGTTGTGTTTTAGGTTACCGGTAGTTACCCCCCAGTCTGTATATTTCTACTGTTCAGACTCTTTGCCGGTTTGTAGCTACATATTCACAGAGCGAAGGACACATGTACACAAAGACAATGACAGACAGACTGGGAAAGGGACTCTGATATTTTACGCTGGGCATCCGTAGGCCAAGTACTGATTTAGAAAGGCTTTTTAAAACACATTTGATTGATTGATTGACAGACGGAAATAATGTCTTGAGAGAGACAGATAAGTCCCTCCTGTGATCTGGGGGAATGCCAAAATGCCCAGGAGAGGCTGCCAGCTGGCCCCTGTCCTGCACCCTGAGACTCACCCGGGACCCAGACAGACACAGTGTGTGTGTGTGAGAGAGAGAGAGAGAGAGAGAGAGAGAGAGAGACAGATCCAAGGTCATGTG
>CM055728.1:13795091-13800091 GCA_029465975.1 Dallia pectoralis | reverse complement strand
TGTGTGTGAGTGACTGTGTATGTGAGAGTGTGCATGTAGGTGTGTGTGTGTGTGTGTGTGTGTGTGTGTGTGTGTGTGTGAGTGTGTGTGTGTGTGTGTATGTAGGTGTGTGTGTGTGAGTGACTGTGTATGTGAGAGTGTGCATGTAGGTGTGCATGTGTGTGTGAGTGTGTGTGTATTTGTGAGTGTGTGTGTGTGTATGTAGGTGTGTGAGTGTGTGTGTGTATAGGTGTTTGTGTGAGTGTGTGCGTGCGTGCGTGTATGTATATTAGTGTGTAGGTGCATGTGTGTGTGTGTGTATGTAGGTGTGAGTGTGTGTGTGTGTATTAGTGTGTAGGTGCATGTGTGTGTGTGTATGTAGGTGTGTGTGTGTATATTAGTGTGTAGGTGCATGTGTGTGTGTGTGTGTGTATGTAGGTGTGAGTGTGTGTGTGTGTATTAGTGTGTAGGTACATGTGTGTGTGTGTGTGTATGTAGGTGTGTGTGTGTGTATATTAGTGTTTAGGTGCGTGCGTATGTGTGTGTGTATGTGCGAGTGTGTGTGTGTGTATGTAGGTGTGTGTGTGTGTATATTAGTGTGTAGGTGCGTGTGTCAGTTGTGACACGTTTAAACCATGGACTGTGCTCAACCCCACCAGACGGAGGTAAAGGCTTAACAGGAATGTACACAAAGCCCCCTGTACCTTCTCCCTTCCCCTACAAACACTGCCAAGTTGTGATGCGGATGCCGACAAGTTAATAAAACCAGGATTTTGACCCCCCCCTTCCCCGTCCCCCGTTCCCCTACCTCCCCCTTCTGTCTTTCCCTGGTTGAACACTGGAGCTTTGAGAGTCTTAATCTTCATTACAGCGTATTAGCCCACCGGGAGGCCTCTGTCTGGTGGAGACTGGCACGACCGTTACACTGAGCCCCCTCACCGGGGTTAGGCAGACCCCCCCCTCCCCACCCTGGCCCGCTCAAATGAACTGTTAAATAACCCAGCCATCGCTAATCCCAAACCCGGGCCCGGCGCTACAAACAATAGGTGGTACGGAGAGTCCGCTTGACCGTCCATCAATCATGCTTTCTAAGGAGCTTGAGGAGATTTATATCATTAATTACAAAAAAGGGAGGGCCAGCATCTATAGAGTGTGGGCTCAGCACCCAGGATCTGTGGGGGTCCCCAAGTGAAGGTGCCTGGTGTTCTGATGCTGAGAAAGAGAGCAGGAGAGGAGGAGAGTAGGTGGGCAGGAGACCAGGAGAGGAGGAGGGAGGGCCAGCATCTATAGAGTGTGGGCTCAGCACCCAGGATCTGTGGGTGTCCCCAAGTGAAGGTGCCAGGTGTTCTGATGCTGAGACAGAGAGCAGGAGAGTAGGTGGGCAGCAGGACAGGAGAGCAGGAGAACAGGAGAGAAGAAGGGCAGGAGAACAGGTGGGCAGGAGAGCAGGTAGGCAGGAGAGGGAGAGATGTTTGGGGGGAGGGGGCCAGTGGAGAGAGGATGCCCAACACAGATATCTCCATGTCAGTCTCCCTGCTCTAAGCCCACCCAGCAGACAGCCTTCATTTAGCATGCTAATAGGACAACAACAACCACAGTTGACTTGCTATGATAATGAAGCTGATGAAGGAGGAGAGAGGCTAATTGAGTAAACAAGCAGCCAGGCTCGTCACCCCTAATTAAGCCATTACAAGGAAGAGCGGCTCGTTGCCACGACGAGGGGTAATTAACATGCTACTGTGGCAACGACTAACGACACAGGGAATTATCTGATAGAGAAACAATGATTAGGCCAAGTGTGTGTGTCTCTTTGTGTGTGTGGGGGGGCTGTCACTGAAAGAGGAACCCTTTTCACACACACACACACACACACACACACACACACACACCATCCTCAAGAGAGGACTTTCTGTGTCACTGATACCAATGACCGTAAGGGGGAGAGAGGGATAGTTGAAGAGGGAGAGAAGGAAGAGAAAGAGAGAGAAAGGAGAGAGAGAGAAAGGAGACAGATAAAAAGAGAGAGAAAGGAGAGAGAGAGAGAAAGGAGACAGATAAAGAGAGAGAAAGAGAGAGTGGGCGATAGAGGACATGTTTGTATTGTCTCCATTCCTTCCTATTAGTCTTATATTTCCTAGACCCTTGTGATATTCCTTGACATGTATATAAGGCTCAATTACCACAAGGCCTGAGCCCAGTTAGCTACTGGGTTTATTCTGTTGGGCTCTAGATACACCAGCAAATACCTTTTATATTATGTTATTATGATAGACAGCGTGATGACATAAAAGGTGAGACAGGTCTGCTGATGCTGTGATGACATAGAAGGTGAGACAGGTCTGCTGATGCTGTGATGACATAGAAGGTGAGACAGGTCTGCTGATGCTGTGATGACATAGAAGGTGAGACAGGTCTGCTGATGCTGTGATGACATAGAAGGTGAGACAGGTCTGCTGATGCTGTGATGACATAGAAGGTGAGATAGGTCTGCTGATACTGTGATGACATAGAAGGTGAGACAGGTCTGCTGATGCTGTGATGACATAGAAGGTGAGACAGGTCTGCTGATACTGTGATGACATAGAAGGTGAGACAGGTCTGCTGATGCTGTGATGACATAGGAGGTGAGACAGGTCTGCTGATGCTGTGATGACATAGAAGGTGAGACAGGTCTGTTGATGCTTTGATGACATAGAAGGTGAGACAGGTCTGCTGATACTGTGATGACATAGAAGGTGAGACAGGTCTGCTGATGCTGTGATGACATAGAAGGTGAGACAGGTCTGCTGATGCTGTGATGACATAGAAGGTGAGACAGGTCTGCTGATGCTGTGATGACATAGAAGGTGAGACAGGTCTGCTGATGCTGTGATGACATAGGAGGTGAGACAGGTCTGCTGAGACTGTTATGACATAAGATGTGAGACAGGTCTGCTGAGACTGTGATGACATAGGAGGTGAGACAGGTCTGCTGATACTGTGATGACATAGGAGGTGAGACAGGTCTGCTGATACTGTGATGACATAGGAGGTGAGACAGGTCTGCTGATACTGTGATGACATAGAAGGTGAGACAGGTCTGCTGATACTGTGATGACATAGAACGTGAGACAGGTCTGCTGATACTGTGATGACATAGGAGGTGAGACAGGTCTGCTGATACGGTGATGACATAGGAGGTGAGACAGGTCTGCTGATACTGTGATGACATAGGAGGTGAGACAGGTCTGCTGATACTGTGATGACATAGAAGGTGAGACAGGTCTGCTGATACTGTGATGACATAGAACGTGAGACAGGTCTGCTGATACTGTGATGACATAGGAGGTGAGACAGGTCTGCTGATACGGTGATGACATAGGAGGTGAGACAGGTCTGCTGATACTGTGATGACATAGAAGGTGAGACAGGTCTGCTGATACTGTGATGACATAGGAGGTGAGACAGGTCTGCTGATACGGTGATGACATAGAACGTGAGACAGGTCTGCTGATACTGTGATGACATAGGAGGTGAGACAGGTCTGCTGATACTGTGATGACATAGAAGGTGAGACAGGTCTGCTGATACTGTGATGACATAGGAGGTGAGACAGGTCTGCTGATACGGTGATGACATAGGAGGTGAGACAGGTCTGCTGATACTGTGATGACATAGGATGTGAGACAGGTCTGCTGATACTGTGATGACATAGGATGTGAGACAGGTCTGCTGATACGGTGATGACATGGGAGGGGCTGATAGGAGGCTATTATCCTATCAGATGATGTCCCCTGGGTGCCTCTGATTCACTACATTAGGCAGGAAGATCAAAGTGATTATTTAGCAATGATTCACTATAGGGAATACGTAAAGTAGGCAGACAAAACAATCCATTCTCATCCAAATGAGATGCATATGCTCTATTCTAAAATAATTCATATATATCCTAATATAAATGGCACGGGTAGCCGCTGAAAACGGTAACAGTGAAATATTCTGCATTTTCACCTTGAAAAATTCAGCACGTTTCGCCTGCTAGATTACCACAAAGGAGTTCACGTCGGAAACAGCGAATCAGCAGAGAACAGCTTCATTTCACCAAGTCTTAATAAAAAGTGAATTAATTCGAAATCACGGCGAGGCGAACTAACGTGATTATTCACGGGCGTCGAATAATTCCAGCCGTGCCCGGGATAACCATGTGTGGTGTTATCTCGCTAACAAGATTGCCTCTCGCCTCTCGCCCTAACCCGCACCCCTACCACACACACTCCTTTGTCAGTCTGATTTAAGATCCCCGCCGTAATGGGCCGTACCTGCTCGACAAACACCACTTCTTGGCAGGCCTCGTGTCAAGTATGTCTGACATGGCACGTAAATGAATTAGCAATAAAGTGGACTTAGCGCCAGAGTCGCCGGGGCGTCCATTATGGCCGGCCTAATCACTAAAGAGATGCCATTCACCGCCTTAAGACACCACATTTTTCACCTCGCCGCCCACCGGAGCACCAACGGGAAAAAAGAAGCCGTTTCTAATGGAAGATCTCCGCTTGAGTCTGCGACTGAAAAAAAGCCCCTGATGTTTTTCCCTCCTTTTGTCATTATTATTTTTTTCCTCCTTCTCGTAAGATTTTCACTTTTGATTACTGCTGGCAACAGGCTCTTAGTACGGCCGGCGGCGGAAGCGGCATCTCGCGGCTGAAAGGGCCCCCAGCGGGTCGCGGGCCTTTGAAATTACGGGGGGACGGGAAAGTGCTCGACTGCATTTAGGCCCATTTAATCAGCTGCCGACTTTTGATAGTCAAACAATGGTTAATTACAGTAGCACCTGCCCATGAGGCCAGCCGCTACATCGCGGCTAATGAGAGAGACCCGCTTCTCTCCGTCGGTGTCCCCAGCCCTGCCTGGCATACTGGAACGGCAGGGATGCCCCCGCGTGCCGCTTGCCCGGCGCCCCGGCTCTGCACTTAAGGCTTGTTTTTCAGCCCACGATGATGATTGTGTTGGTGTAAATTATACCGTATATCTCTGTTCAGACA
>CM055728.1:13787591-13790091 GCA_029465975.1 Dallia pectoralis | reverse complement strand
CTTTGTGTTAACCCCTTAACCACAAAAGCACATGTCCACAAACAAGCAAATTGACTCCAATAGTAATAGGAGGAGGGTCTGCGGCCTGCGCTGTGGCATGGTGTGTGTGTGTGTGCACTTAATGGGTGTGTGTCCTTACACTCTCCAAATGTGTGCACATGGCGTCTCTCACTCTCACTCCCCTTCGTCCTTTTCCTCCGTGGCCCTTTCACGCTTCATTGAGACACATGCGGCACCTGACTGAAGCCATCCACTATTTATGCCGCGTGTGATGTGACGCGCTCATGATCTCTCCATGTGTCTCTCATTAGCCGGGCCGGGTAACAGGAGATGTGTTCAGGAGGATGTGAGAGAGGAGCCCCCCCCCCCGTGAGGTGTGTGTGATGAGCACAACAGAGACATGAGGACGGTTTTATTAAGCACTGATTTATCTGATAAGTGAAGTGGCCGAGGTGAGGAGGAGGAGTGGGTGGACTTGGTGAAGAGGAGGTGGACTTGGTGAAGAGGGGGAGTGGGTGGACTTGGTGAAGAGGGGTGGACTTGGTGAAGAGGGGGAGTGGGTGGACTTGGTGAAGAGGAGGTGGACTTGGTGAAGAGGGGGAGTGGGTGGACTTGGTGAAGAGGGGGTGGACTTGGTGAAGAGGGGGAGTGGGTGGACTTGGTGAAGAGGGGGAGTGGGTGGAGTTAAACCGGGGTCGTAAACCCTGTGAGTCCAGTAGAGGAGGGTGTCTGGGTAGCGTGTTTCTAGCCTGTCTGGGTTTAATGGTCCAGCATCTCCCTCTTACCAGTCCATTTCTTGTTTTAATCTGTGCGCCGTGTGTGTGTGTGCGTGTGCACGTGCTCGTGCTCGTGCGTGTGTGTGTGTGTGTGCGCACGGCCCTTGTCTTCTTTGCTTCTGAGTAGCAGGAGTTATTCTCTCTGTCTTGAACAGGAAGGGGAACTGAGGGGGAGGGTTGAAACAATTAACACTTTTCACATCCCTCACTGAACATTTGCCTGACCTTTGGCCCTTATCACTCTGGCATTATTAAAATGTTAATATCATATTTTGGTGAATGTGGGGGATCTAGGGGGGATATGATGGAAAATGCACTGATGAAGAAACAAAATAGCTGTTTTGATGGGGGGAAGCGGTCATGTCAGCAGAGTTTATGTAAATCTCCTCCTCTACACACACACAACCTGCATATGCGTAAATACTCTCAAACACACACACACTCACATTCTGACATTAATGCACACAGCCCTTCTTAGCGTGAAATGTCTACCAAGCTAACATAGATTGTTTTAAGATGGTCGTACTTTGATTGTGGTTGTACCACAGAGGTGGAGTTGTGAAGGTCAATACATCAAGGTCATGCCATGAAAGTTGTACCACATAGGGGCGTGTTATGAAAGTTGTATTATGAAATTACATTAAACACTTCTAACAAAAATATTTAGTTTGTCTTTAAATGCATTCCCTACATTTCCAAGGCAAAAAAATTTCAGGACACACAATATTGTCTTATTGACCATTTTAATAGAGCATTTTTTACCACATTGTTACTCTGTAGAACCTGCGTGCGCTGCTTAGAGCCAAATAACATGTTCCAGCACCGTTCATTTTGTAAGTACACAACTTAGTAAAGATCTTGTCTGTCCGTAAATAATGTGTTTGCCACTCCAAACCACACATATGATCATTTTATTTAGACTTTTTTCGATGAGAACAATAATTCCTCCTGTTGGCAAATTTGAAGAAGCCAGATGGACACAATACAAAAAAACAGGAAATCTCCTCGACAAACACATGCAGCTATTTATAAAATGATGTCACACTATCTTGTGGGAGAGACATTTGACCTTTGGTTGAGTCAAGTCAATAGGTCAAACTTCTTCACCTGGTCCTTAAAACAGGTTTGTTATATTAGTGAATTGAAGCAGATATGACCAACCAAGCGTGTTAAAGTGCTGTGTCACCCTCCTGCCAGGCCTCTAACCATCCACACCACGGGAAAGGGATATGTCTTTATTGAAATCCGCTAAATTAGTGTGTGTCATGATCAATCAACGTTAGCCTGTGTATTGCCGGATCAATCAATTTTAGCAAGGCCATCCATTTTTCACTTTGAACATTTATCACCCGTTGCTTTCTACTTCAATACAGGTATTAACACAATTCATCTATATCTTTAAATCTAAACTATAGTCTGTTATAATGCAAATTTCTCCTATTGACATTTTGGAGATAGAAAGCGGTTGCCTCATGCTGCGTTTTTATAAACCTGTTGTTTAGGTTTTGGGTCGTGACCGGTTTGATTTCACAATCATTTCAGCTGTTAAAGGTGCTTGAGTTAGATCAGAATGGTTCCATTTAGCCGTCAGGGAATTATAGTTTGATAGTTTCAACCGGAAAAAATAATGTTTAGAAGGGTCCAAGTGTTGAGTTATTAGAAATAAGTTAATTAAGTATATTAAATAAGTATATTATGCTGTATATTCAGTGATATATTCACTT
>CM055728.1:13780091-13785091 GCA_029465975.1 Dallia pectoralis | reverse complement strand
GCACTAGTACCCAAATACACCAGACACAACCATCTCTGTCTCTTAACTTTACCCAAATACACCAGGCACAACCATCTCTGTCTCCTACCTTTACCCAAATACACCAGACACAACCATCTCTGTCTCTTACCTTTACCCAAATACACCAGACACAACCATCTCTGTCTCTTACCTTTACCCAAATACACCAGACACAACCATCTCTGTCTCCTACCTTTACCCAAATACACCAGACACAACCATCTCTGTCTCTTACCTTTACCCAAATACACCAGACACAACCATCTCTGTCTCTTACCTTTACCCAAATACACCAGACACAACCATCTC
The DNA here is from genome assembly GCA_029465975.1 of Dallia pectoralis. Lineage (NCBI taxonomy): Eukaryota > Metazoa > Chordata > Actinopteri > Esociformes > Umbridae > Dallia > Dallia pectoralis. The sequence goes on along the minus strand of CM055728.1, from coordinate 13,784,761 downwards.
TGTCTCTTACCTATATTGTAAGACATCTGACACAACCATCTCTGTCTACCTGTAATGGCTCTCTCCCTTCCTCTGTTTCTCTTTTTCTGTAGACAAAGTAGACGTTTTCACGCTCACATGGCCTGTCAATCTCATCAGTTTCTCAGTTAGAGAGAATAGGAAAGGAAGGAAAAGGGGTGTTTGTTTTCACAGTGCTGTTGTGAATCCCTTGTTAGATCATGCAGGCATTCCTGTGTGAGATAATGTATTAATGATTGGCTCCCTCCTCACAGAGACACAGAGAAGTGGAAGAAGAGAAAGAGATGGGAGAACATGAAGGAAAAGAGAGGAATGGGACAGAGAGAGAGAGAGAGCCACAGAAAGATGGAGAGATGAGGGAGAGAGAGAGAGAGAGAGCCACAGAAAGATAGAGAGATGAGGGAGAGAGAGAGAGAGAGAGAAAGAGAGAGAGAGAGACACAGAAAGATGGAGAGATGAGATAGAGAGAGAGAGAGAGAGAATGAGGAGTCCATTTACAGACAGTCAGAGGATATGAGTGGGGAAATCTAGCTCTATTACGAGAAGTCTGCTGGCAACACGCAGACACACACACACACACACACACACACACACACACACACACACACACACTGGAACTGAATAGTTAGGTAGATTTGCAGATGTCTGCATTCATTTGGATATGTGACACTGGTATGTAGGGAGACCCGCCGGTCAGAAAGCACACAGCACTCTCTTCCAGTGACGTACTTCACCATCCCAGTCCACCAAGTCATAATGTCATATAACAAACAGTTAAACATAGTTATGGCCACCGCTCAGGAAAACTGACGACCACCCTGTGAAGTCTCTCAAACTATTGTTCTTGTTCTGGAGTAGAGGGAAAGATGGGCGGACTGAGGAGAGTTTGAGACAGGAAAACAAACCAATGGAAGGATCAGAGATGGAAGTAATGCCTAACAAAGTGAGACAACAGAAAGGCAAACAGACCAAAAAATTATAATAACGTTAGTTGTCTGAGCTCTGGGAGTACTAGGTGGATGAACAGGACACCTGGTCACTCTGGTGGCCTGGGTCCAGAATGCCCGGTACTGACCCGGCATGACCCTGCTAGCTCCACCACTGACCTCCATTATAGCCCCCTGTCCTGGGCAACGTTTAATTCTGCCTAATTACATTCCTCACTGACAGAAAGTTGGCCCCGAAACACACGCACATGATGCACATACACGTATTTGTACACACACACACACACACACACACACACACACTCACGTGCACAGACACACATGCAGAAGCAAAACACATTCACATACACACTAGGTTCAGCAGATGCCCGGCATCTTTTCTTCATGTGGATAGGTCCCTCAAAGAGACAGGAGAGAGACAGACAAACTGAGAGAGACAAAGAGAGAGAGAGAGAGAGACAAACAAAGAAACAGAGAGAAATAACAGGTGATATCAGATGTTGAAAGTGGCTATAAGAAAACAGTTAAATACTTAATTGGTTATTACTTTGTGTCCGGTTTATATGAAGAATGTTATTTGTTTCGTGTTATAGAGCTTTCAGTCTGTAGAGACCAGCGCTCCACTCCAAAGTCATGGCTGTTATCACTCTGTAGAGACCAGCACTTCACTCCAAAGTCATGGCTGTTATCACTCTGTAGAGACCAGCACTCCACTCCAAAGTCATGGCTGTTATCACTCTGTAGAGACCAGCACTCCACTCCAAAGTCATGGCTGTTATCACTCTGTAGAGACCAGCACTCCAAAGTCATGGCTGTTATCACTCTGTAGAGACCAGCACTCCTCCAAAGTCATGGCTGTTATCACTCTGTAGAGACCAGCACTCCACTCCAAAGTCTGGCTGTTATCACTCTGTAGAGACCAGCACTCCACTCCAAAGTCATGGCTGTTATCACTCTGTAGAGACCAGCACTCCACTCCAAAGTCATGGCTGTTATCACTCTGTAGAGACCAGCACTCCACTCCAAAGTCATGGCTGTTATCACCCTGTAGAGACCAGCACTCTGTAGAGACCAGCACTCTGTAGAGAGTATTATTAGAGTCCTGTGCTCATCTTAGCTGCTGTAGGATCAGGTTCATTTTCTATTACCAGAGTGACACATTCCTACAAGTTAAACTCGAGGATAAAGACTTGACTATACCCAAACTGATAGTGTAAAAAATGAATTGAAAAGTATGATCATTTAGCATCAGATGTGTTTTCATTCTCACAACGAGCGTCAACATATCCCACATTCTTGTAGGGTACTGTCATTCTGTGTCCAGCTGGTCCTGTAACATGCATGGGTTATATGATACAGTCCCAAACATGATGGTGTCAGATGTCTCCTGCATAGCACTCCAACTAGATACATATCACTACATATCACTGGGCTTAGCTAGCTTTTTATATGGCATAATACAGCTCTTGTGTTCCCGGGGAGACAAGGGGCCTTCTGCTAGCCCCTAAATCCCTGGGCTATCTTTCAAACAGTGATAGTTACGGAAATTAGTGGCGCAGAAACCCATAAGCCTCCGTCATCGGGGGTCTTATTAGCTGTCTTTGTGAGGTTATGAGGGGTGGACAGGCCCCGGCAGGACTGAGGAGGCTCGTCCACGCACGCACACACACACACACACACACACACACACACACACACACAGACAGCTGTGTCAAGTCCCCAACACACTGTCACACTGACTGGAGTGGCTCTCATGGCAAACAGTACAGATATGGATCCATATAGAGAGGGAGACACACACACATATACATCAGCACGTACATGCACACGCATACAAACACACACACACACACAGACGCGCACACACACACACATGCATTCACATTAATACACACACAGCAATCATGCTATATTAACAGCTTGTGATATCCATGGCTGAGCCTCTCCCCGTGCTGGGTAATAGACTCAGGCAGACATGGCCATTGATTCCAATAATAAGTACACGCTGGGTGGGGTACGTGGTGGGTTGGGGTAGTCAGGGAGACGTCAGACTAGGGTTCATCCATCTATGAAACAGGACATGCCAGTAATGGGAAAAAACAGTGTATGGCCTGGAGCAGAGTATACAGGCAACTTATCAGGTTGAGAGAGAGAGCTGAACTTTGATGCGTTGCGGGTAAATATAATTCCATTATTTCTTCACAGCTGAGGAGATGAGGAGGGAGAGTTTTTTTTCAAGCAGGGGCTGTGAACCGGGAGACACTGGGGAATGGGAGGTTTTCTGCTGAGTTGGCCAGTGTGCTGTTGTTTTAAAATGAGGGGATGGAGGGTCGCTACTGGAGAGTCAATGTGTGTTTTAGCATTTGGTTTTAGTGTTGAGTCGGGTATACTTGTATAGTATTGAATCAATTAATCAGGTATACTTGTATAGTATTGAATCAATTAATCAGGTATACTTGTATAGTATTGAATCAATTAATCAGGTATACTTGTATAGTATTGAATCAATTAATCAGGTATACTTGTATAGTATTGAATCAATTAATCAGGTATACTTGTGTAGTATTGAATCAATTAATCAGGTATACTTGTATAGTATTGAATCAATTAATCAGGTATACTTGTATAGTATTGAATCAATTAATCAGGTATACTTGCGTAGTCTTGAATCAATTAATCAGGTATACTTGTATAGTATTGAATCAATTAATCAGGTATACTTGTGTAGTATTGAATCAATTAATCAGATATAAATGTATAGTATTGAATCAGATTGCATCGAAGATTTAACCAAATAATTATTTTGCATATTTTGGTATAAAAAGTATTGATGTGCTTGGGGTTTTTGTTTTCCGATCCTGGCAACTTTTTGGCAAAGTACAAAATAGTTTTGGTACTTTTAAGGCTGAACTCCCTTTCAAGCCAGGTAGAGTGGTTGGAGATAGGCCATGGGCATTTATGCGCTAACACACTGGAAAGTTGGAGGGCACTCACCCCTGACTCTGTGAAGGAAGTGCTGGGGTGAGGGTTCACACCGGCTGGGGTAAAGGGAGGGTTTAGGTGTGGTGGGAATGGGAATGGGAATGGGAATGGGGGTGCTTGAATTAGCCTGCAGGCAGAGACTATGGTAATAGAGAGTTGATGTGTGGCCCCTCCCATGGGGCTAAGGTTATGTTCACACCCCAACCCAGACCTGGAGACAGGCGCAGCTGGCAATGGTGAACCCATATAGGTAGTCTATAAGAACATCAGAGGTTGTTCTACTGGTGAACCCATATAGGTAGTCTATAAGAACATCAGAGGTTGTTCTAGTGTTGAACCTATATAGGTAGTCTACAAGAACATCAGAGGTTGTTCTAGTGATGAACCCATATAGAGAGTATATAAGAACATCAGAGGTTGTTCTAGTAGTGAACCTATATAGGTAGTCTACAGGAACATCAATGTTTATTCTAGTGTTGAACCCATATAGGTAGTCTATAAGAACATCAGAGGTTGTTCTAGTGGTGAACCCATATAGGTAGTCTATAAGAACATCAGAGGTTGTTCTACTGGTGAACCCATATAGGTAGTCTATAAGAACATCAGAGGTTGTTCTAGTGGTGAACCCATATAGGTAGTCTATAAGAACATCAGAGGTTGTTCTAGTGGTGAACCCATATAGGTAGTCTATAAGAACATCAGAGGTTGTTCTACTGGTGAACC
>CM055728.1:13752591-13775091 GCA_029465975.1 Dallia pectoralis | reverse complement strand
TTTCAGGACCTGGAACACACATTATAAATGGAGAGAATGGCAAACCTCATTCAGATGTTTGTGGGTTTTCTTAGGTCTGATGTTTACATTTTATCCTGTTGGACATCCCTGGTCTGTGTTTTTGTTGTTTGACAATGTTCTCTCTGCTTTTGGCCATAAGGTCATGTTGGTGGTCTTTAGTGGGTCTCTCTCCCAAAGGCCAAATGCTTAATCATGTATTTATGTGGATTCTCTAACATGGTGAAATATGAGTTATAGATGAGCCACCTATTGAATGCTTCTGTCTTTAGCATTGTCCTTCTAAAGAGGAGGGTTAGGACGGGGCTAACGGCTAACTACATGTGAGGCAGGTGCCAGTGGCAATTTTCAATACATGTTGAAAGGAAACTCGTGGTTGGCCAAGACATTCCAGCGGCTGGCCTCCTCGGGTCCTCTGGCAAGCTCTGGGGCTGGCCACAGAAATGCCAGCTTTCTCTCTCTCTGCTCTCTCACACACACACACACACACACACACACACACACACACACGCATACAGTTCCTACTTCAACAATTGTATTTTTAGACATTTCTGTTTTAAAAGCTGCTGGGCGCCATTTTCTGTTGGTGGCAAAAGTTGAGGGTTTATTTTGGGTGGAACTCTTGTTTCGATTGGGGAGCAGATACGGTATTCTGGTCCAGTCCATGGGTTGCCATCGCTGCGGGAAAGGGAAAAAGTCTGGGCAGGGAATTACGCCTGTGGATTTTTCCTTCCCACTTCCCTCTGCCCTATATTCTCTTAACTTTGGGAATCTATGGGAAATTGTCAGTATGGAGCAAGTCTGTGGTCCCTGGAAGTATTTCTATTTATATCAGTGGTCTGCTCTTATCTAGTGAAATGGCAGGTCTCCGCTCTGCCAGCGCAGAATTACTTTTAGGAAGAACATGACAGGACTTACCAGTATAAAAAACATGGTGAAGTTCACAGAGCAGGTGTCATAAAATGTCAGAGAACATCTCTTTATTTACTGTCGGTCGCTCTTGCCTAGGCTTAGGTGACCGGCCACAGTATAGCCAGTGTGTGTTTGTATGTGTGTGTTTGTATGTGTGTGTGTGTGTGTATTTTCACATTTTTGTAATCTTATGAGGACCAAAAAAATCCCACAAGAACAGTAAAGCAAATAAAATTCAACCTCATGTAGACATTTCACTATACCCAGAAGGAAAACGGATATTTACAGCTAAGTTTAGGTTCAGGCAAATAGTTATGATTGATTCATGGGGAGAAGGGTTAGGGTATTAATAAGCGAAAAAGGCAAGGATTGTTTCGTCCCCACAAAAATAGAAATTCCTAAAATGTGTGTTTGTTTGAGTGGGGGGGACCACATTCCTCAGTGATTTTAGTCAGGATGTTCTGTGGTCGAGTCTGCCTGCTCTTTGTCATACTAGTTTACTAAACCAGAAGATAGACAGAGAGTTTGGGAGACAAAGCACCGCGGAAACACATTTGGTAGCTACTTTAACAGTAAGCATTTAATTTCATAATATTATATAGATATATGCAAACTTCATATTTTTACTACCAAAATATGAGGTTCATAGGAGCGCATCCAATCAAAGCTTATTCTCAACAACATTAGCCATGTATGCACATTCTGAACAACATTAGCCATGTATGCACATTCTCAACAACATATAGCCATGTATGCACATTCTGAACAACATTAGCCATGTATGCACATTCTGAACAACATTAGCCATGTATGCACATTCTCAACAACATATAGCCATGTATGCACATTCTGAACAACATTAGCCATGTATGCACATTCTCAACAACATATAGCCATGTATGCACATTCTGAACAACATTAGCCATGTATGCACATTCTGAACAACATTAGCCATGTATGCACATTATGAACAACATTAGCCATGTATGCACATTCCGAACAACATTAGCCATGTATGCACATTCTCAACGACATTAGCCATGTATGCACATTCTCAACAACATATAGCCATGTATGCACATTCTCAACAACATTAGCCATGTATGCACATTCTCAACAACATTAGCCATGTATGCACATTCTCAACAACATTAGCCATGTATGCACATTATGAACAACATTAGCCATGTATGCACATTCCGAACAACATTAGCCATGTATGCACATTCTCAACAACATTAGCCATGTATGCACATTCTCAACAACATATAGCCATGTATGCACATTCTCAACGACATTAGCCATGTATGCACATTCTCAACAACATATAGCCATGTATGCACATTCTCAACAACATTAGCCATGTTTGCATTCTGCATCACATTCTGCATCACATTCTGCATCACATTCTGCATCACTCCTTAAAAAGTTTCCTCAATAACATCTAGCAAAGTACCCAGTTGATTTAAATGTCTAAATCTGAGTAAATTGGAAATATTTAACCACTTACATTTAATGCCTATAAATAAATAAAAACTACACACAAAACCTCATTGTCATTTGATGGATGTAATGAACTGTCCAGTAATCAGCAAACCGGACCAACAGCACTGCCCGCCAACATGAATTCCATGAATGAACTCCTCACCTCGTTTCTCTTTTTTTTCATAACTACCCAAACACCTGCTGCGTTCTATTCTCCTATTCTCAATCACGTGTGAAACACTGTCTCCTCTGAGAGGATCATGTCCACTACTTGTGTGTTTTTGTCTAGATTCAAATGTGTATAAAGCCTCCCTCTGACCCATGTAAGCATGCATACACACCAACACACACACACACACACACACACACATAGGCAAACACACACACACACCCGAGGCAGCAGAGCCCCATAAAGAAAAAATAAACGGTGTCCCTCGTCAAAGCATGTTTGAAACACACTTATATTTCAGACAGTATATTTTCATAGATTGAAAATGTATTCAAATGATTTGCTGTGTAAACAGAGCTCTGTACTCTGACTGCAGACAAGACATGAGGGAATTGGACTGGGACATTTCCTGTTAGGTAGAGGTTCTCAACCCCAGAAAATAGTCAGAAAGTCACCTACACACAACCGGCCCACATATGTGTGTGTGTTTGACTGAGAAGAAAGTCCCCAGAGTGAGAACGGCTGAGAATGTGTGCTAATATTCATGCATATATTGCGTACCTCGGTGTGTTTGTGTGTGTGTGTGTGTGTGTGTGTGTGTGAGAGAGAAAGAGAGATTGTGTGTCTATGTGGTAATGTTTATGTTTGTGTGTCTGTGTCTGTGTGTACTCTGGCCTCATCTAGAGACTAATGTTAGGTTAACAGACCCTTGAGGGTTCTGGCACCCCACCTGAACCATGTTTGCCACAGAAACACACACACACACACACGAAGCACCAACACACACACACACAAAGCACCAACACTCACACACACACAAAGCACCAACACACACACACGAAGCACCAACACACACTCACACATGAAGCACCCACACACACACACATACACAGTACACACACACACAAAGCACCAACACACACACACGAAGCACCAACACACACACACAAAGCACCAACACACACACACGAAGCACCAACACACACACATACACACGTTTGGTTTAAGAATATCTCCGCGCTAGCCAGATCGTCCGATCTCGGCAATCACTAGCACAATAAAAGCTTTTAATGTCCTGTATTTGGTCCTGTATGTAGTCCTGTATGTAGTCCTGTATGTAGTCCTGTATGTAGTCCTGTATGTAGTCCTGTATGTAGTCCTATATGTGGTCCTGTATGTAGTCCTGTTTGTAGTCCTGTATGTAGTCCTGTTTGTAGTCCTGTTTGTAGTCCTGTATGTAGTCCTGTATGTAGTCCTGTATGTAGTCCTGTATGTAGTCCTGTTTGTAGTCCTGTTTGTAGTCCTGTTTGTAGTCCTGTATGTAGTCCTGTATGTAGTCCTGTATGTAGTCCTGTATGTGGTCCTGTATGTGGTCCTGTATGTAGTCCTGTATGTGGTCCTGTATGTGGTCCTGTATGTGGTCCAGTATGTGGTCCTGTATGTAGTCCTGTATGTAGTCCTGAATGTAGTCCTGTATGTAGTCCTGAATGTAGTCCTGTATGTGGTCCTGTATGTAGTCCTGTATGTCCTGTATGTAGTCCTGTATGTCCTGTATGTAGTCCTATATGTAGTCCTGTATGTAGTCCTGTAGTCCTGTATGTGGTCCAGTATGTAGTCCTGTATATAGTCCTGTATGTAGTCCTGTATGTGGTCCTGTATGTAGTCCTGTATGTAGTCCTGTATGTAGTCCTGTATGTAGTCCTGTATGTAGTCCTGTATGTAGTCCTGTATGTAGTCCTGTATATAGTCCTGTATGTAGTCCTGTATGTGGTCCTGTATGTAGTCCTGTATGTAGTCCTGTATGTAGTCCTGTATGTAGTCCTGTATGTAGTCCTGTATGTAGTCCTGTATGTAGTCCTGTATGTAGTCCTGTATGTAGTCCTGTATGTAGTCCTGTATGTGGTGAACTTGTGAGATTGTATGTGTATGAATGAGTGTGTGTATAGTAGAGTTGTATCTGTATGTATGAGTGTGTGTAGAGTTGTATGTGTATGTATGAGTGTGTGTAGAGTTGTATGTGTGTGTATGAGTGTGTGTGTGTGTGTATAGTATAGTTGTAGTTGTTTGTATGAGTGGTGTAGAGTTGTATGTGTGTGTATGAGTGTGTGTGTATAGTATAGTTGTAGTTGTATGTATGTGTGTGTAGAGTTGTATGTGTGTGTATGAACGTGTGTGTGTATAGTATAGTTGTAGTTGTATGAGTGTGTGTAGAGTTGTATGTGTGTGTATGAGTGTGTGTGTGTGTGTATAGTATAGTTGTAGTTGTATGTATGTGTGTGTAGAGTTGTATGTGTGTGTATGAGTGTGTGTGTATAGTATAGTTGTATTCCAGAAGTATAAGGGTTAACAGTCTGGGTGCTTCTCTTTACAAGACCGTTGTCCTTGGTGCCTGAAGTATCAGGTTTTAGCAGAATGACCTCATAGGCTTTTATAGAGAGAACTCTCCATTCTGTCCTGGGTAGGACATAGGCACGTGTGGGGGCGGGAGATTGGGGATGGAGGGTTGGACAGACCACATGTCATTCCTCCATTCTCTCATATCACCCCCAACTGCTCATCATTTCTCATCTGTTCATCCCTTCATGCTCACCTCTCATATTCCGCCTCTCTACCATCTTCATCCCTTCCTCTACTCATCCTATCTTCCTCTTCTCATCCTTTCATCCTCGATCTCTTCATCCTCTCCTCTTCCTCCTATACCCTCCTAGCATTTAACAGTGTGCAGCTTACAACAGTGTTGCCAAGTCCCACCAGCTGTCCTAATGTAGTGGATGGGATGTCCTGGTCTGATGGTAACGTATGGACCCAGTCTGAACCAGACCACTGGCAGACTGTTAGCCTGTGATTTAGGCCACTCAGGGAGAGACCCACTCAGGGAGAGACTCACTCAGGGAGAGACCCACTCAGGGAGAGACCCACTCAGGGAGAGACTCACTCAGGGAGAGACCCACTCAGGGAGAGACCCACTCAGGGAGAGACCCACTCAGGGAGAGACCCACTCAGGGAGAGACCCACTCAGGGAGAGACTCTCACCACAAGGAGGCTGCAGGAGGCTGTGGCATGCTAACTATTTAAGTGTGTAAATGAATGTGGAGTGGCTAGGGAGGTTCATGTAGAGCAAACACACACACACACACACAAGGCACACACACACATAGAAAGCATATTGCAAATTCATACGTTTAATGTAAGAAGATCCCTGATATTTTGTATCCCACAACAACTCACATAGGACACATTTAAAACACATATAGACCACATGTAAAACACATATAGACCACATGTAAAACACATATAGACCACATTTAAAACACATAGAGGACACATTTAAAACACATAGAGGACACATTTAAAACACACATATACCACATTTAAAACACATTTAGGCCTCATTTAAAACAAATAGACCACATTTAAAACACATATAGGCCACATTTAAAACACATTTAGGCCACATTTAAAACACATATAGGCCACATTTAAAACACATACAGGACATATTTAAAACACATATAGGCCACATTTAAAACACATTTAGGCCACATTTAAAACACATATAGGCCACATTTAAAACACATACAGGACACATTTAAAACACATAGACCACATTTAAAACACATATAGGCCACATTTAAAACACATACAGGACACATTTAAAACACATATAGGACACATTTAAAACACATATAGACCACATTTAAAACACATACAGGACACATTTAAAACACATATAGGCCACATTTAAAACACATACAGGACACATTTAAAACACATATAGGGCACATTTAAAACACATACAGGACACATTTAAAACACATATAGGACACATTTTAAACACATATAGACTACATTTAAAACACATACAGGACAAATTTAAAACACATATAGGCCACATTTAAAACACATATAGGCCACATTTAAAACACATATAGACCACATTTAAAACACATATAGACCACATTTAAAACACATAGACCACATTTAAAACACATAGGACACATTTAAAACACATACAGGACACATTTAAAACACATATAGGACACATTTAAAACACATATAGACCACATTTAAAACACATACAGGACACATTTAAAACACATATAGGCCACATTTAAAACACATACAGGACACATTTAAAACACATATAGGGCACATTTAAAACACATACAGGACACATTTAAAACACATATAGGACACATTTTAAACACATATAGACCACATTTAAAACACATACAGGACACATTTAAAACACATATAGGCCACATTTAAAACACATATAGGCCACATTTAAAACACATATAGGCCACATTTAAAACACATATAGACCACATTTAAAACACATATAGACCACATTTAAAACACATAGACCACATTTAAAACACATATAGGACACATTTAAAACACATACAGGACACATTTAAAACACATATAGGACACATTTAAAACACATATAGACCACATTTAAAACACATACAGGACACATTTAAAACACATATAGGCCACATTTAAAACACATACAGGACACATTTAAAACACATATAGGGCACATTTAAAACACATACAGGACACATTTAAAACACATATAGGACACATTTAAAACACATATAGACCACATTTAAAACACATATAGGACACATTTAAAACACATATAGACCACATTTAAAACACATACAGGACACATTTAAAACACATATAGGACACATTTAAAACACATATAGACCACATTTAAAACACATACAGGACACATTTAAAACACATACAGGACACATTTAAAACACATATAGACCACATTTAAAACACATACAGGACACATTTAAAACACATATAGGGCACATTTAAAACACATACAGGACACATTTAAAACACATATAGGACACATTTAAAACACATATAGACCACATTTAAAACACATATAGGACACATTTAAAACACATATAGACCACATTTAAAACACATACAGGACACATTTAAAACACATATAGGACACATTTAAAACACATATAGACCACATTTAAAACACATACAGGACACATTTAAAACACATACAGGACACATTTAAAACACAAAGAGACCACATTTAAAACACATACAGGACACATTTAAAACACATATAGGGCACATTTAAAACACATACAGGACACATTTAAAACACATACAGGCCACATTTAAAACACATATAGACCACATTTAGAAGAAACAGGAGGTAGATATTGGGTGTCTAGAGAGCAGGAAGAGAGAGAACGGTGGGATAAGAGGTATCCAGGATCACGAGTCCTCCTAACAAGGCCTCTTTGACATTGTGGAGCCAATGCTGTCTAGTGTGTTTAAGGGCAGAGTAAATCTGTCATTTACACCCCCTCTTCCTCATCACACACACTCAGACACCGACACACACACACACACAGCTGGAAGGAGTTAGTCTCTTCCCGCTACTGCGATGATAACCCATTCACCAGCTCCCTGGCTGATTTCAGGACTTCCATTTATTTTAGGAATTAAGAAAATATATGTTTGCCCGGGTCAGTCACCAAAACAGGGCTTTATTTTAGAGTGAATGACTACTCTGTCTAAAGAGAGTACTGTAAAGTTAAAGAAGCGTTCAACAAGTGTGTGTTTGTGTCTCTCTCTCACACACACACACACACACACACACACTCACACACCTCTACTCTAACACGACTCATTCTTCCCTGTGTCAAACCCTATGCTTCACTGCTATGATGTCAGTATCTTCTAATGGCTTAGGTGTTTTGATTAGTGCTCCTGTGAAAACATCACTGCAAATGAACCCAGACTGTTCAAACAATTGTCTGTGTCTTCAATAACTGGATTCTGCCAGCGTTTCATAACGACACAAGTTCCACCCCTCACTAGTCCTGATTACCACACACAAACACACACACACACACATACATACACACACACACAAAGTGCGGTTACTAAAGCCACTTCTTCTTTATTAGAGGATGGGGAAAGAATAGTGTGTGTGTGTGTGTGTTCTTGACTGGCGTTCTGAAACCAGTGGGCACTGCCAGGCCCTGTTGAGTGGTAAAGCTGTAGTTTTGACAAGGCCCTCGTCCTCCTGTCCTCAAGATAGACGGGCCTTTTCATTCTGTTTGACCATTATCTGGCCCGCTCAAACCAGCGGCCCGGAGTCTCCCCTTTCACCAATCACATGAGGGGGGAGGCTGGATGGAGGGGAGAGGAAGGAGAGAGAACAGGGTGGCGAGGAAGAGGAGGGGGTTTAGGCAGGGAAGGGGACAGCGTGAGGAGGGGGCAGACGGGGGTCTGTTTTGTCTCAGGGATAAAAGGTGGGTTTCTGGCAGCAGCCAAGGCCACACTGGAGCTGAGACGGGCACAATGTCCCCTCTGTCTCCTGGAGAAAAGAGCTCCTGACAGGAATCAGCTTTCAATTAGGCTCCCCCTACCATACACACACACACACACACACACTTGTGCACACAACTTTGCTCCCATCATACCAGAGGCTTTCAGGTATGACATAAGATGCAGAAGGCTGGTGATGCTGGTGGAGATGAATCAGGTAGAGGATGTTGTCAGGACAACAGAGTCCCGCCCATACTGCTGTCCAAGGCAGCCACATGATGCAGCCACATGATGAATACAAATCTGTTTTCTGGAACGGCGGGGTAGCCTTCGGGTCAAGAGCAGTGGGGCATGAAAGGGCGCCGGTTCAAGTCCCCAAGTCAACGTGAAGTGAGAAAACAATGGAACTTGTCTTTGTGCAAGACAGTTGCCCTAACTGGTCCGAGATCAGTTGGTTAAATAGGAGTCTGTTCTTATCCTGCACGGTTAGATGTTTGTAAGAAATTACATTTGCGACACATACATTTGTTTAGAAATGTTCTATATAAATCACGAAGCATTTAATTAAGCCTGGTACAACATATTAGTCCCATTAATATAGCAGTCAACATACTGGTACGTATACATGTACTGTTACGTCAGTATAAATAGTGTTTCTCTCACACAACTATAGATCCACTTGCATGTGCCTCCACAACCCAAATCTACTGCTAATCGCTGGTGAGTCACTTGGGGTCACCAGTCTGGGTCGTTGTAATGTCTCTAAATATACCAGCAAGCAAACATCTGACATCAGGGATCTCAATACTCAGGAATGCATGCTTTACAAATGACAAATGAAGCAATACACCAAGCAAAATCAGATTGGAGATTATGGCTCCCTATCTGTCCAGTTCAGTAATGAATGAGTGTTTGGCTTTATGGGGACATGTTTTGTATTGAGCTGTATAGTTGTCTTTCTTTCTATCTGTCTATGTGCGTGTGTGTGTGTGTGTGTGTGTGTGTGTGTGGTGTGTGTGTGTTGGGGGGGCAGCAGGTGTTGTCCATGGGGACAACAATCTGAATAGAAGTCAGGATGTGAATATGTGGGATATAGGCACTCAGGAGCACCTGCAGAGCCCCAAGAGAAAACACACAATGATACACACACCACACACACACGAGAACACACACACCACACACACACGAGAACACACACACCACAAAGCACAGGAAATTATAGACCGGATACATTCCATTGCACATCCTCTTCTCATTGTGCCACACATACCCATACACACACACACACACCCACACACACACACACACACACACACATAAACACACTGGTGCGTGGATGCTACCGTTCTGGTGACACAATGACAATTGTCAGTAGACATGGTATTGTTTGTATGTATGTATGTATCTATATCTATGCATGTATCTATATCTATGTATCTGTGTGCTTGTGCGTGTGTTCATGTGGGTGATTGACCACTGTCTGTATGTATGTGTGTGTGTGCATGTGTGTGCATGTGTGCATGTGTGTGTGTGTGTGTCACAGTGTCCTCTCAGCAGTTCACCAGTATGATCCCTATCAGTGAAGTGATGATGTAGAAGTTGGGCAGCCTGAAACAGATTGAATTCTCTGGCTAGGAGGATGAGTGATACCTCGTGACCACCCAGTCAGTCCACCCAGTCAGTCCACCCAGTCAGTCCCCAGTTCCTAATCCCAACACCAGCCTCTAGCTGTCCCCTGGCCGGTCCCCCAAGTCAAGGCTAAATCCCAGCCACAGACTGTAGTCCAGTCTCTGCCTGCCAGTGTCCCAGAACAGTGAGCCATACCGAACCTGTCGTCTAAACAGTACTGTTCATACTTGTAGAATGTTTCAGGTGATGTGCATTTGATTACTCTTTAAATGCCAGGAAGTCGTACTTATGTTGGAAACATTCAGACCCAAGTGTGTTTCAAAGAGTCGATAGTCAGTCAAGAGTACAGGCTGTACCCAGATTAACAGATTGACAGGGTTTTGGTCACTACAAGATGCTCATTGTAACGTAGTCGTGATTCAGAGTGACTTACAGGTTAAATTACTTTTAACTGTACTTTTCTAACCTGTATGTGATTAATTCAAGCCCTGGTTTTACAGTGGAGATGTTCTACACCGTACCTGAGTTCTACACGGTATCTGCGTTCTACACCGTATCTGCGTTCTACACCGTATCTGCGTTCTACACCGAATCTGCGTTCTACACCGAATCTGCGTTCAACACCGTATCTGCGTTCTACACCATATCTGCGTTCTACACCGTATCTGCGTTCTACACCGTATCTGTGTTCTACACCGTATCTGCGTATCTGACTACTGGATGTTAATGGTAGTGGTGTTGAGACAGTTGGTTGGACAACAGAACCAGTAGAGAACATATCGTTGATCCTAATACAGGTCATTTGAATCCTTCAGGTGATAATCCAGTCCTTCTTAACGGGGTGCTAGTCAAGACCTGAGACACAAGTAGAGGGGAAATTACTAGCAGTAGAACAAGTAGAAGTTACTAGCAGTAGAACAAGTAGAAGTTACTAGCAGTAGAACAAGTAGAAGTTACTAGCAGTAGAACAAGTAGAAGTTACTAGCAGTAGAACAAGTAGAAGTTACTAGCAGTAGAACAAGTAGAAGTTACTAGCAGTAGAACAAGTAGAAGTTACTAGCAGTAGAACAAGTAGAAGTTACTAGCAGTAGAACAAGTAGAAGTTACTAGCAGTAGAACAAGTAGAAGTTACTAGCAGTAGAACAAGTAGAAGTTACTAGCAGTAGAACAAGTAGAAGTTACTAGCAGTAGAACAAGTAGAAGTTACTAGCAAGGTACAAACAGGCTTTGGTCCTTCAGAAGAGTATACTCACATACAAGAGTGTACTTCACAAGCACAGACACCATCGTGTCTGGTGCACACACACACACACACACACACACACACCACACACCACACGCCACACGCCACACACACACATACACACACCACACACACTAGCAGAAAACACTGCACCATTTCTCCCAGAAGAGACAGACACACCCAGACTGACATGCATGTTCCCTGGGTCATAGAGAAGCAGCAGTCGTCTTCTCCTTGGTGGTTGACCCCGAGGACCAGAGGTCAGGATGTGCTCCAGATAAGACCAGCAGGGTTGTGAAGGGAACAAGGGATGAATGGAGGGAAGAATATCCCGGAGGAGAGGAGGGAGGAGAGCGGCTGAAACTCCAAACCACCGCCTCATCTGATAAGGGTAGCACAGTAAAGCTGATGTAAACGAGAAGGTCAGCTGTATACCAGAGGCAGAAGAGAGACATAAGGCACAGAGACAATGACAGAGGACGGATTGATGCAGGAGAGAGAGAGAGAGAGATGACAACAGGAGGAGTCAGGGCAGCCATCGAGATAAAAAACCAAGACCCAAATCATTTATAGGGGAAAAACCTAGAGATTAAGTGGTGGTCTGAATTTCCAAGCTTGTACATGACTGCAATTGATTTGTGAATTTAAGGTGTAACTCGCTGTTCTCTGACTGGCTGTTCTCTGACTGGCTGTTCTCTGACTGGCGGTTCTCTGACTGGCTGTTCTCTGACTGCCTGTTCTCTGACTGGCTGTTCTCTGACTGGCTGTTCTCTGACTGGCTGTTCTCTGACTGGCGGTTCTCTGGCTGGCTGTTCTCTGACTGGCTGTTCTCTGACTGGCTGTTCTCTGACTGGCGGTTCTCTGATTGGCTGTGATGATATATGTGTGGAACTTGACTTGGTAAAAGCAGGGATGGATTACTGCTGATAGGGTCTGACGGCATTCATTACATCCAATGACACTGGTATTCCTTCATGGAGGGCTGATGAGAGGAAAACAGAGCGACAAACTGGGGAACATCCTTCTAAGCTCTTGATTTCAAAGATGATACTCTCTCTCTCTCCCTCTTCTTCTCCCTCATCCGTTCTCTCCCTCCCTCCCTCTGTTTCTCTCTCTCCCTCTCTCCCTCCCTAGAGAGAGAGAGAGAGATGACAACAGGAGGAGTCAGGGCAGCCATCGAGATAAAAAACCAAGACCCAAATCATTTATAGGGGAAAAACCTAGAGATTAAGTGGTGGTCTGAATTTCCAAGCTTGTACATGACTGCAATTGATTTGTGAATTTAAGGTGTAACTCGCTGTTCTCTGACTGGCTGTTCTCTGACTGGCTGTTCTCTGACTGGCGGTTCTCTGACTGGCTGTTCTCTGACTGCCTGTTCTCTGACTGGCTGTTCTCTGACTGGCTGTTCTCTGACTGGCTGTTCTCTGACTGGCGGTTCTCTGGCTGGCTGTTCTCTGACTGGCTGTTCTCTGACTGGCTGTTCTCTGACTGGCGGTTCTCTGATTGGCTGTGATGATATATGTGTGGAACTTGACTTGGTAAAAGCAGGGATGGATTACTGCTGATAGGGTCTGACGGCATTCATTACATCCAATGACACTGGTATTCCTTCATGGAGGGCTGATGAGAGGAAAACAGAGCGACAAACTGGGGAACATCCTTCTAAGCTCTTGATTTCAAAGATGATACTCTCTCTCTCTCCCTCTTCTTCTCCCTCATCCGTTCTCTCCCTCCCTCCCTCTGTTTCTCTCTCTCCCTCTCTCCCTCCCTCCCTCTCTCTCTCTCTCTCTCTCTCCCTCCCTCTCTTTCTCTCTCTCCCTCTCTCATTTTCCTTCCTTCTTACCCTCCCGCTATGAGAGGCAGGTTACCTGTGCCCACCTCTGGGATCCTATTTGCAGTCAGGCCTTTTTCACTTTGTACGAGGAGATAGACAGGAAGCGCTGTCCTGGAAGTCACACACACACACACACACGCACACACGCACACACACACACACACATACACACATAAACACACACACGCAGAATCACACACACAGAGACTCATACACACAGAAACACATACACACAGACACGTACACACAGACACGTATACATTGTGTACTGTATGTGTGTGTGTGTGTGTGTCTGTAGGTATTCATGCGTCCATATTGTGTTCATATACACGTTGTGTACTGTGTGTGTGTGTGTGTGTGTGTGTGTGTGTGTGTGTGTGTGTATCTGACTTCACAAACCCACACCCCATAACACACATGCATGGGAATGTACCCACTCCTGGGGTCGCACTATAAACTCTCCCCTCCCGAGTCCTGGACTGCATCTCGTTGGCCTTTCCCGGCAAATGAAGCTTTCCACGGATCACAGAACCCGTCAGCATCCCCTCTCTCCCCCTCTCTCCCCCTCTCTCCCACTCTCTCCCCCTCTCACTCCGCTACCTCCCCATCAGCGTCCCCTCTCTCCCCATGTCTACCCCTCTCTCCCCCTCTCTCCCCCTCTCACTCCCCTACCTCCCCATCAGCGTCCCCTCTCTCCCCCTCTCTCCCCCTCTCTCCCCCTCTCACTCCCCTACCTCCCCATCAGTGTCCCCTCTCTCTCGCCGCTGAATTCCTGCCAATTATATTTGACGTGTAACATCAATAATCTCATTTATTTTTTTCTCTCCCCGCTACCTCTCTCCGCCTCTCCCTCTCTCTCCCTCTCTCGCTCTCCCTCCCTCACTCCCTCCCTCCCTTCCTGCCTCTCTTCCCTCTTTCTTATCTGTGTGTGTGGGAAATATGAGATGGCGTGACACTCGATAAACCAATGTTTTGCACCATCGATCCACATAGCGCAGCATGTCGTCCAACGCACCCTCCGCCTCTCCCTTCATCTCTCTCACCCTCCCTCTCTCACCTTCCCTCTCTCACCTTCCCTGTCTCCCTCCCTGTCTCTCATTCCATTTCTTTGTGCCCTTTTCTCTGGTCCTCACGCTCCTCTATGGTGATGATATTGACTGGCGGCGTCGTGTTAAATTATTAAGTAAATGTTAGGAGATGATGTGTGGATGATGTGTGTATTGTAATGGGCAGCGGGGTGGTTGTCTCCACGTGAGTTCCATCGCCCAGAGCGGGAGCGTGTGTATGTCGCCGTGAGAAACACGCACTTGAAAAGAGGGGTCACAGACACACACACACACAGACACACACAGAGGAAAACAAGCCCCCTGCGTATTTTGGACACGCAGACACTCTCTAAATGGATGTGTGAGGAGGTGGAGATGGCTTTGAAATCCCTCGACCACACTGGGAAAGATCGATGGAGCACTTTCTCTTTCTATCGTTTTCTCTTTCTTTCTGTCGTACTCTCTTCCTGCCAATGAGCTGTTTCTAAAGAGAACTCACTTCTTTTGGCTCCATTGATCAACAAAGTTGTTGTTTACCCTATTATGGCATAATTGCCGTGTTCATTGTAACCTTTTATTGGGCTTTGAGACATCACTCCTGCATTAGCCTAATGGCACCACCATTGCGCTAGGCAAATGGCTAACAGTGTCAGGTATAATGGCGCTAAGCTAATTTGGCTAGGGCTAAATGGGTCTGCGCGGACTAACTAACTACCCAGCGGTGCTAACCTGGCTGCAGTGCAGGCGCTAGGAGCCGCGGGCTGTCCCTAATAAGTCACCTCTCTGATATGGCTTTTTAATTAGCATCATGTGGCTAAGGGCCCCACACGGACTCATTCTCATACACGCAGACACATCGAACGTGCGCTATCCATCATCTAGTCTTTTGTTTGCTTTTCATTTACATATATGCACACTAAGGTCCAAATTAGAAGGGCCTGATTAATTGTACATGCTGGGTAGTAAATAGGTGTGTGTGTGTGTGTGTGTGTGTGTGTGTGTGTGTGTGTGTGTGTGTGTGTGTGTGTGTGTGTGTGTGTGTGTGTGTGTGTGTGTGTGTGTGTGTGTGTGTGTGTGTGTGTGTGTGTGTGTGTGTGTGTGTGTGTGTGTGTGTGTGTGTGTGCGCGCACGCGCGCACTTGTATCCTAAATACTCCTTTAGGACAGACTCTATTAGGGGGTGTACTGAAATGCTCAGCTAACGACGTTGTTGTTTGCGGAGGAGTAATTATAAGTCTCAAGCACGTACTCACATGCTGGGTGAAATGGGCCTGCGTCTATTTCTGTGTGTTGTGTTCTGACATTCTCTGAACAGCTCTGGGTATTCTTTATCCAGAATTGTAACAGTCCCTAAAAGTCCCAATGCTGTCTTTAACATGTGGCTTTTAAACCGCGCAGCTGTGTGTTTATTTCATAAAAATAAATGTCAACGTATTTTATTATTCATATCATTTATTATTGATTCCTTAGGCCCTTAACATTTTTATTGAATTTATTTCTGTGACCCGTAAGGGCATTTTTTAAGACATTCTCATACAGGTGTTTCCCGGTTTCCTTTTTGTTCATTGACTCATCCCGAGCTTATGTACATGTCTTCTGTCACATTGTCCATCATCATTCACACCAGGTCTCAAGCTGTAGTATTATGTGTATATATGTCGCTGCTCTGAGTTCCTTTGTTTCTGGGTCATTGTTGCGTGTCATGTCCTTCATCTTGGTGAGTGATATAGGTACTGCTGTTCTGTATTTAGTTGTCACTCCAGTTAAGCACACTTTATTTTCAATGCAAAGTTGCACATTTTTTACTGGACCTGATCCTTTAAACTACTAAGAAACAAAACAAAATAAACTGTAGGCTGTTGGGCATTGTACCTTATTGGTACCTTATTTCTTCTGTAAGACTGTGATATATTAATATATTAATTCATATATGTATATTAATCTTCTACCTTTTGTTTTTCCTCCATGTGTTGCTGTGCTGATCCTTGGTCATCAACAGGTGAGTGTTATTCATTCTAGTCTGTTTTTCAATTAGGGGTTCCTGTTCTTACTGTCTGACTCTTGGACAGACACACCTCTTTGTATTTACATCCTTCATTTACCTGCCTCCACACATCATAGTGGGTACAAATGTAGCCCCTCCCATGTCCAGTCAGCCAACCAAACCTGAGTAATCAAACAGTAGAACGTACCGATCCGACTAGTTTGCTTGTTTGTGTTTCTCTGAAACACTTGGCCATGTACAGATGTCATTTGGTTTCTCCATGAATTCCCATTATCAGGTCCCTTTCCCTTTTCAGTGTGTCTTGGCATGAGTTGTTTCAGTATAGTAATTATGTGTTATTATGTTCCCAATGGAAGGCAGTCCAGAGAGTACTTATCTAAATGACTGAGTTATGCTGGGCCATTGAATAGGACTGTGGGGAGTCTCAAAATGTTGTTCTACTAAAACAATAAGGAAAAGAGAAACTTTTAAAATAGACATGTTATAAGATGTTACTCTGAAGACGCAGTGCTGTTGACTGAGGCCAATGTGGCCAAAAGCAATGAAATATAGAGCAGGAGTGGTAAGTTTGTACCTGGACCTCCTCAGGTACTGTAGGTTCCTGTTAAGGAGTAGTTAGTCTGTTTCTGGACCTCCTCAGGTACTGTAGGTTTCTGTTAAGGAGTGGTTAGTCTGTTTCTGGACCTCCTCAGGTACTGTAGGATTCTGTTTAGGAGGGGTTAGTCTGTCTCTGGAACTCCTCAGGTACTGTAGGATTTTGTTAAGGAGTAGTTAGTCTGTTTCTGGACCTCCTCGGGTACTGTAGGATTTTGTTAAGGAGTAGTTAGTCTGTTTCTGGACCTCCTCAGGTACTGTAGGATTTTGTTAAGGAGTAGTTAGTCTGTTTCTGGACCTCCTCAGGTACCGTATGATTCTGTTAAGGAGTAGTTAGTCTGTTTCTGGACCTCCTCTGGTACTGTAGGATTTTGTTAAGGGGTAGTTAGTCTGTTTTTGGACCTTCTCAGGTACTTATCTGAGATAATTCATCAGTTTATCCACAACTGTTGTGGATGTTTTGTGGAGAACTGAAAATATTTAATTGACGAAAACAATTTGTATTTAATGCAATCCTTATGTCCAGACAGATATGTGACAAATGTCTTTTTAAAATAGTATTTTGAAGTTGTTGGTTTTGGTCACAACTATGGGCTCAGTTTTAGCAGCATAGCAAATCATTTGTGTGTGTGTGTGTGTGTGTGTGTGTGTGTGTGGTGTGTGTGGTGTGTGTGAGAGTTCGTAAGAGAGCCTAAGAACATGTGTTGTCTCTTGTCTAGTGGATTGTCTTCTATGTATTTATTGTCACTAATTACACGTCCCTCCTGTGCTTAATCAGTTGGTTTCTTTCTCATTTGGATTTGTCTCTATATTGTTTATGATGAGGTGTTTACATTTATTCAGTAGCCAGCTTTATTTTATTTCATTTCTTCAATCATTTTCACATGGTCAGATCACCTCTGTCATCAGTTTACCATATGCGCTGTCTTTATTCATTGTCACCAGTAAATGTATTGCACGAGTGTTTAACTCCAAACATGTGCAGTCTTCCAAAGACTTAACAATCCAATGTGACTGGCAATAAAATAAAATGTTACATTGACACTGAAGACATACTATATAGACACAGAAAATATATCTATTTTTATTTTACTACGGTAGGGTGGATTTGTTTTATGAACCTGGTAGAGAAATACCAGAGTTCTTACAAATCTGGATCTGATCGTTTTTAAATGAGTTCATAACCTGGGCTGATGACAGACAGGACATGATGTTCTCCAGCTAGTTCTTTTTATATAATGTTACAGTATCTTTTGCTTTTGCGTAGATTTCAAAGCATTTGGCCACAGTTAATAATGGTAATAATTAGATGGAGCCATTGTTGAGCTTAGTCATTCTTTTCTAAAACGTCAGGTTGATGAGAACTTTGGGGACATCTCAAAGACCTCTCATAAAAGACTTCTCATAAATGACCTCCTATAAGAGACCTCTCAGAATCAGAATCAGGTTTATTTGTTTACACACACAAGGATTTTTTTCTGACCCATAGCTGCAGCATTTAGGACACACATTTTTAAAACGTACATGAACGGTGCAAAAAGAGCTAATAAACACACATGACCTATCACACACACATCGCCTCACAAACACAACCTCTCACAAACATATTCCCTCACACACACAACCCCTTACAAACATTACCCCTCACACACATGACCTCTCACACACACATCGCCTCACAAACACAATCTTTCACAAACACAACCTCTCACACACACATCCTCTCACACATGGACATGATTGATATGTGAATCTTTGTCACTTCTGTTGATTTAGAGGGTCATCGTATGGATTTTTATCATCAGGGGTGTATGACATCATAGTGCGCACTTCAGAACCTCGCCGGAAGTAGTAGGTCATCCGGGTACTTTTCGCATACTGTTTTTTCGAATTCTATAATTTCGGACATACTACTCTGCTCGCGTACGGTACTGTTTTCGCATACTATATAGTATGGAAGTACGCGATTTCGGACGCAGCCTTAGTGTGTGTTTGACATCATAGTTTCTGAAGACAGCTTCCTCACCCCTCCTCCCAGTCTTCCTCCTCCCAGTCTTCCTCCTCCCTGTCTTCCTCCCCCTCTTCCCAGTCTTCCTCCTCCCTGTCTTCCCCCCCTCCTCCCTGTATTCCTCCCCCTCCTCCTTGTCTTCCCCCTCCTCCCTGTCTTCCTCACCCCTCCTCCCAGTCTTCCTCCTCCCTGTCTTCCCCCTCCTCCATGTCTTCCTCCCCCCTCTTCCCAGTCTTCCTCCTCCCTGTCTTCCTCGCACCTCCTCCCATTCTTCCTCCTCCCTGTCTTCCTCCCCCCTCCTCCCTGTCTTCCCCCTCCTCCCTGTCTTCCTCACCCCTCCTCCCAGTCTTCCTCCTCCCTGTCTTCCTCACCCCTCCTCCCAGTCTTCCTCCTCCCTGTCTTCCCCCCTCCTCCATGTCTTCCTCCCCCTCTTCCCAGTCTTCCTCCCCCTCTTCCCAGTCTTCCTCCCCCTCTTCCCAGTCTTCCTCCTCCCTGTCTTCCTCGCACCTTCCCCATTCTTCCTCCTCCCTGTCTTCCTCCCCCTCCTCCCTGTCTTCCCCCCTCCTCCCAGTCTTCCTCACCCCTCCTCCCAGTCTTCCTCACCCCTCCTCCCAGTCTTCCTCCCCCCTCTTCCCAGTCTTCCTCCCCCTCTTCCCAGTCTTCCTCCCCCTCTTCCCAGTCTTCCTCCTCCCTGTCTTCCTCACACCTCCTCCCAGTCTTCCTCCTCCCTGTTTCCCTCCCCCTCCTCCCTTTCCCCCCCTCCTCCCTGTCTCCCTCCCCCCTCCTCCCTGTCTTCCTCACCCCTCCTCCCAGTCCTCCTCCTCCCTGTCTTCCTCACCCCTCCTCCCAGTCTTCCTCCTCCCTGTCTTCCTCACACCTCCTCCCAGTCTTCCTCCTCCCTGTCTCCCTCCCTCCTCCCTTTCCCCCCTCCTCCCTGTCTCCCTCCCCCTCCTCCCTGTTTCCCCCTCCTCCCTGTCTCCCTCCCCCTCCTCCCTGTCTTCCTCACACCTCCTCCCAGTCTTCTTCCTCCCAGTCTTTCTCCTCCCTCCCCCTCCTCCCTGTCTTCCCCCCTCCTCCCTGTCTTCCTCCCCCTCCTCCCTGTCTCCCTCCCCCCTCCTCCCTGTTTTCCCCCTCCTCCCAGTCTTCCTCCTTCCTCCTCCTGGTTTCATTGTCTCCTAGACATTATATGAAATCTTATTTAGTGTTGATTGCATTTCACGTAAATAATCTCATTATCAGTAACACTGTTTGTAGAACTGAAACATGAAAAAAGAGATGACAGCTTGACGGTGTTGTCATGGGAGCCTATGATTAATTAGCTCATATTATTAAACAGTCATTTCCCATTTTAATGAGTTACTATTGATCTGATAAGAGTGTGGGACCCCGGCACTCCACCAGATCCGCACATCTGGCCATTGATTCCTTCTTCACAATGAGGTAGATTGATATCTATCACTGCTGCGTGAGCTGGCACACACACTCTGAACATTGTGTTTAACACGGAGCAGATGGCCTGGATTACCTGACACACACACACCACCCAGTCGAGATGAGTGCCCCGGCCTTTGAATAAAAGCCTGTGGGATGTATGGTTAAGGGGGAGGAGTGGGTGGGGTTAAGGGTGAGGAGTGGGTGGGGTTTACAGTCTCCGTTATTACCCTGTCAGAGGCCACTGTCATCATTGAGAGGGTGGAGGTGAAGACTGGGACTCGAGGGTAGAGGTGAAGATGGGACTGGAGGGTGGAGTTGAAGATGGGACTGGAGGGTGGAGGTGAAGACTGGGACTGGAGGGTGGAGGTGAAGACTGGCACTGGAGGGTGGATGTGAAGACTGGGTGGAGGCAGCCATTAACGTATCTCAGTTAAGCCACAGGAAACCACGGTCAGCCTCAAGAGCCAAGAGCCTATATGACCCATGTATCAGAATGTAGGCATGTTAGAGAGTGGTTGAGAGGAGAGGAGAAGGGGTGAGAAGAGAGGAGAAGAGATGGGGTGAGAGGAGAGGACAAGAGAAGGGGTGAGAGGAGAAGAGAAGAGATGGGGTGAGAGGAGAGGAGAAGAGATGGGGTGAGAGGAGAAGAGAAGAGATGGGTTGAGAGGAGAAGAGACGGGTTGAGAGGAGAGGAGAAGAGAAGGGGTGAGAGGAGAGGAGAAGAGATGGGGTGAGAGGAGAAGAGATGGGGTGAGAGGAGAAGAGAGGAGAAGAGATGGGGTGAGAGGAGAGGAGAAGAGATGGGGTGAGAGGAGAATAGAAGAGATGGGGTGAGAGGAGAAGAGAAGAGATGGGGTGAGAGGAGAGGAGAAGAGAAGGGGTGAGAGGAGAGGAGAAGAGATGGGGTGAGAGGAGAGGAGAAGGGGTGAGAGGAGAAGAGATGAGGTGAGAGGAGAAGAGAAGGGATGAGAGGAGAAGAGAAGGGGTGAGAGGAGAGGAGAAGAGATGGGGTGAGAGGAGAGGAGAAGAGAAGGGGTGAGAGGAAAAGAGAGGAGAAGAGATGGGGTGAGAGGAGAAGAGATGGGGTGAGAGGAGAAGAGAGGAGAAGAGATGGGGTGAGAGGAGAGGAGAAGAGAAGGGGTGAGAGGAGAGGAGAAGAGAAGGGGTGAGAGGAGAGGAGAAGGGGTGAGAGGAGAGGAGAAGAGATGGGGTGAGAGGAGAAGAGAAGGGATGAGAGGAGAAGAGAAGGGGTGAGAGGAGAGGAGAAGAGATGGGGTGAGAGGAGAAGAGACGGGTTGAGAGGAGAGGAGAAGAGAAGGGGTGAGAGGAGAGGAGAAGAGATGGGGTGAGAGGAGAAGAGATGGGGTGAGAGGAGAAGAGAGGAGAAGAGATGGGGTGAGAGGAGAGGAGAAGAGATGGGGTGAGAGGAGAGGACAAGAGAAGGGGTGAGAGGAGAAGAGATGGGGTGAGAGGAGAAGAGAGGAGAAGAGATGGGGTGAGAGGAGAGGAGAAGAGATGGGGTGAGAGGAGAGGACAAGAGAAGGGGTGAGAGGAGAAGAGAAGAGATGGGGTGAGAGGAGAGGAGAAGAGATGGGGTGAGAGGAGAAGAGAAGAGATGGGTTGAGAGGAGAGGAGAAGAGAAGGGGTGAGAGGAGAGGAGAAGAGATGGGGTGAGAGGAGAAGAGATGGGGTGAGAGGAGAAGAGAGGAGAAGAGATGGGGTGAGAGGAGAGGAGAAGAGATGGGGTGAGAGGAGAATAGAAGAGATGGGGTGAGAGGAGAGGAGAAGAGAAGGGGT